>JABSTQ010009835.1:0-297196 GCA_013358835.2 Ixodes persulcatus | reverse complement strand
CCGATAAGCCGAGTTCATATTGGCCTTTTCAATAGGTTTGCCACGCATTGGCTTCCAGACGTCATTTTGTCCAATAATGGTGCGTCTTTACGTCAGCAGAATTCGAAGATTTTTTTTCCAAATCAGATCCGACACGTTTGTGTCGTAACCTACCATCCTAGCTCTAATGGACAAGCCGAAAGAATGGTACAAACGGCGAAGGAGAACCTTCTTCGTTTGAATTCTAACGACTGGTCGCTGCGCCTAGCGAGAATGTTATTTGCTCAACACTCAACTCCTCACTCTGCAACCGGGAAGACTCCAGCAGAGCGTCTCATAAGCCGACAGATCACGACTGCGTAGAATCGACTGCACCCAGACCTGGACGCTGATCTCGGTGCCCTAAGTGAAGATTCCTACGTAAATCAACCTTCTGTTGATGAATTGCGAAGCTATAAACCAGGTGACGAGGTCTATGCCCGAAATTTTGAATCTGGGCCTACTTGGGTTCCTGGCAGTATAGAAGCTGTTACAGGACCGAAATCTTACATTGTACAAACAAATCAAGGACAGTCTTGGCGTCGCCACATAGACCAGCTACACGCTCGTACTTTAGCCACTGTAGGCGGATTCGGTATTGTTGAATCCGGCTCATCGCCGTTGCAACCTTCTATTCTGCCTCCTTTCCAGCAGAGTTCAGAGCCAAACATGCCTAAACGGCGGGTCTCACCCCAACCATCGCCCAGGCAAGAGGTCAACTCACCCCATCGGCAATCCTCACCTCAACGGTGGCCAAGGCAGGTAACAAACTCGACCCCACGGAGGATCTCACCTCCACAGTCGCTCAGACAAGAAGCCTTAGCCACTCCAACAACCACCGTTGCAACGTCCAGCCGAAACATGTCAACTTCCAAGAGTGGATGTGTCATCGGCAGAAACAAAGTATTTCGAGTGATGGAATTGCAATTTCTGTCTTAAATGAACATGCGTCTATTCCAACGCAATTAAGACGTTCCGAGCGTGCGAGGACGCGTCCACGGTATCTTTGAGACTTCGTGTAAGTAAGGAAGGAGTGTAGTGTACTGGAACGAGGCACGCGGGGGGCGCCACCCCTAAAAAGAGAAGACGACGACGATGCCAACAAGATTGTAGCGATTACCAGGGACTACCACGTTCAGCATAAATTGTCTTCGCTACTTAATACGAGTACTTCTTACAAACTTTGAAGGTTCATCATTTTAAAACGCGGAAGGTGTAGAACAATGCTCTCAATTTTGTTTTAAACAAACTGCGCGTCTTATAATTTCTGTAAAGCCCAAAAGTTGAGCCAATCAGAATCAGGAAGGCGATTCAAAATATATATTCGCACTAAATAGTGATAGTGATTTATTTCGGCTGAGGAGAGCCGCGGCGCCGCAGAAAGGCAAGTCGAGTCGCCCTTATCGTGAACGCCCACGGCGCCGCGTCCAACGTCGATGAGATGGTATTGCACAAATAAATTTTTAAAAGAAATGGTGATGATAGCTTAAGTGGAGCTTTTGAACGAGGGTGATGGGGTTGAAAAGGGTGAAGAGCGTTAAGCTTGAAGCGGTCTTCGTGGGACCGCCATGGGCTGCTGACCTCTAGCAGGCCATTCTCGAGCGTCGAGCGAGGGCACCCTGCGTCCACGGCTTGCAGACGAGCCGCCCGAATTTCCAGCGACACAGGGAGTCCAGCACCTCTGCGGTGGGGCTCTAGGGGTTGGCGCCGGTGTTGGCCGGGCGGCTGTTCGGCTGTGCCCGTACCCTCCGTTCGAGGGTATGGGAACAACGACGTAATGCCGACACGGAGATGAAGACGACGGTCGTTCACCCACGTCGCACCTGTTTTCAACTGAGTTGCACAGCCTTGCTTCAACTTGGCAAAGAGCAAACGCTGCGGCCCCCTCGAGCCAATCGCAGTGATGGGACGAAGCACGTGACACACGGGAGTACTCAGACGACAAGTTCTCACGTGGCTCTCCGTCGTTCCAAGGCACAAAGAACTATAGCCTCCTCTATACTGAAAAAAACCTGGCAGATCGCCATGGGCCGCCAAAAGTGAAAAGATAAAGCGGCAGACATCGGATGAGAGGAGAGTAATGTAACGGGCGCCCCGCTGCGGCTGGACGCCGAAACACACTTCTCCCGAGCGATGGAATGTCCGCTCGTGCTGCTCGGTTTCCTTGCGTTACCGCTTTTTCCCCGTCGGGTTTGAAAACCATGTTTCGGGACCTTACCGCTGCAAAAGCTGTGCGCTGAATACCAGATTTCCCGAGGAATGCTCTCTGCTACCAGATCCTCACGCTCCAAATCTGCAACCGGGCACTCTACGGCTCCGTCGTCGAACTGCCAGGCTTTGTGACTATAGCGGAGGCTATGAAAGAAGAGAACCGCTCGGAAGGAAGGAAATGTATTCGAGAAAAACCTTTGTTTCAGGTACCCATATATGGTGAACCATTCCGTAGGTTGGTGGTAGACATTGTTGGCCCGTTACCACCAACTGCAGCAGGAAACAAGTATCTGCTGACGCTACTTTGTCCTGCAACAAAGTTCCCGGAAGCAGTCGTTTTACCAGAGCTAAGCTCTACAGCAGTAGTTAACGCGCTGCTCGTCGTCTTTTCGAGAGTCGGATTTCCAAGCGAAATCCAATGTGATCAGGGTTCGGTCTTTACCAGTGCGCTGACCACAACCTTCTTGGAGAAATGTCGCATAGCCATCCACCTCAGCTCCGTGTACCATCCGGAGAGCAATTCTGTGGAGAAGTTTCACTGGGTAATGAAGCGCATTTTGCGTGCGCTTTGTTACGAAAAGAAAGCGGATTGGGACACAGCTTTTCCGGCAATGCTTTTCGCATTGCGCTCTGTCAGCCACGAGGCGACTGGATTTACTCCAGCAAAATTGGTTTACGGGCGCGCACTGTGATCTCCGTTAACCTTGTTGAAGGACAAGCGGGAAGACAAATTCGTCGACAAAACGGTCGTCGAGTATGTGCTCACCCTGTTGAAGCGCTTGCGCGAATCCCAGGAATTAGTCGAGCTGAACACGAAACAAGCCCAGCAGCGTGCGAAAAAGTACTACGACACGAGCGCTCGGAAACGAACGTTTAAAGAAGGTGACAAAGTACTTATTCTCAAGACGTCAAAAGCAAATAAGCTGGAAGTAGCATGGGATGATTCGGTGGTGGTGCAACAAAAGATTTCAGACACTAACTACTTGGTGACCGTCTCCTGGCAAATGGATTGAGGTGATAATCGATCAATGTAATTTAATGAAGCCTTTTCTCGAACGCACCGAGGCCCTTAGTATCGCTCTAAATGAACCTGAAGAAGTTGTCATAACAATCCCACCACTCCGATTCTCGTGCTCGCTCCCTTCTACAGAAGAGATACTAAAGGGGACAACTGAAGGTGCACGGTTGAATGCACAGCAAAAGGAGGAACTAAAAGAGGTGCTAGACTCGTACAGTGCCCTGTTTAGCCCGCGTCCAGGTAAAACTAACCTGTTACAGCTTGACATAGAGTTGACCTCTGATCAACCTTTCCGTACACGAGTACGTCGAATTTCACCCCATCATAAAAAAACTGTTAAATGAATCCGCCCGAAACATGCTGGACTTGGGGATAATTGAGCCAGTGGAAAGTGATTACATCTCCCCGATGTTCATTGTCAAGAGTGCCGGTAAAGAACCGCGGCCACGCATAGACTACCGCGAACTCAACGCCATAACTAAAACAAAAGTGTTTCACATCCCGAATGTTGAAGCACTCATTGAAAAAGTGTCGGCGGCGCGGAACGTGTCAACACTAGACCTCGTGCGTGGCTATTGGCAAGTGCCTCTCACGGAGAACGCTAGCAGGCTGGCAGCCTTCATTACCACTCCCGGAACGTTCCGCCCAATTGTCCTTTCTTTTGGACTTAAGAACGCGCCCTTTGTTTTTTCCAAGCTGATGAGCGAAGTGCTCAAGGGTGCCGAGTCTTTCGCAGTTCCCTACTTCGATAACGTGGCTATATTTTCCAGTAGCTGGGAGCAGCACTTGCAGCGCGTAAAGGAAGTATTCACTAGGATACAGAAATCAGTGTTAACTCTGAAAATGGCCAAATGTCATCTCGCTAATGCTGAAGTTCAGTATCTGGGCCACGTTGTAAGCCAAGGGAAGCGGCGCCCGTCCGGAATAAAAGTTATGGCCATAAAAAAGTTTTCTTTGCCAAAAACAAAGACGGACATACGTTCTTTCATCGGTTTAGCCGACTATTACCAAAATTACATTCCTAATTTTGCGCATGTCGCTGGGCCACTCACAGACGCTCTTCGCAAGGCAGAGCCAAATGTCGTGCGCTGGGTCGAGGAACGTAAGAACGCCTTTCTCGGGATAAAGGAGCTTTAAGCGAGCGATCCTGTCCTCGCTTCACCAGACTACACGCGCACATTCATAGTGCAGTGCGACGCGAGCAACCGTGGTTTGGGCGTTGTCCTCCGTCATGTAAACGAGAAGGACGAGGAACATCCTGTTGTATACGCCAACAGAAAACTAATAACACGCGAACAGACATACAGCACAGTAAAAAAAAAGTGTGCTCGTATGGTATGGGCTATCGAACACCTCTCATGCTATCTGAAAGGATCTTCATTTATTTTCGAGACTGACCACTGCCCTCTCGTGAGGCTTAATCAGATCTCAAACAAAACCTGTCGTTTAATGAGGTGGAGCCTACCACTCCAACAATTTACTTTCACGGTGCGGCACAAGAAGGGCAAAAATCACGCCAATGCTGATTGCTTGAGCCGCATTTATTAGTGTTCCTCTAGTTCTGCGAGAAAGTCTCTACAGAATTTTTTTTGTGCGAATTTTAGTTGGCGATTTTTGCGATTTTAATGCTGATGACTGCACTCAACTTTGTCGAGAAAGTACGTTGCATTATTCCGCCCCTAATGATTTCAAGGGGTCTGACCTTGCTGAGTTGTGGCACCGGATTGCTTCCGATGTCGTTTCTGCCGCTCGTCTCCCAAGTCATGTCAGCATCTCGGCTTGCTGCTATCGTGCCCGAGCTGCAGACTGCCCGAATATCTGGGTCTTTCCCGGCTGTCGTCTTCGTTCAACCCCTGTCCTGCCACTACGAAGCTTCGGAGGCACAGCGGCGTCTTGCGCTTCAGCACCCTCGCCCGAAAACAGAGCGGCGTCCGCGCTTCAGCACCCTGGCCAGAGCTACCCTTCCGAGATCCGACGACTGTGGCCTCCTAGCCTGGTCACTTGCCCACGACTCGCAAGCGTACTTCTATGGAGTCGTCGTCTACCAAGACCTTCAGCGTGCTACATGCCTCTTTCCTACTTCTCCAGGAAGCACGGGCAACGTCGAGGTCAAACGGCCGCAACTCGGCTCTCGCCATTTGGATGCTTCGACAGCTCCTACGTCTCCAGTTACTCAATGATCAACTTCCGAACTGGGTAGCATTGGCCGAGCTGTAACAATTGAGGTGCTATGCTACGCTTCGCTTCCTGATAAGATTAGTTGGGGGTGGGGGGGGGGGGGCGCGATATTGCATTTCTTTGTTTTTGTCCGGTCCTGATTGGATACAGGATCCTTAAAAGCGAGCTTGCTTTTATAATAAAGACAGATCGTTCTTCCAGCAGAGAGAGAGTCTGTCTGTTCCTTCGGCAGCCATTCCACGCGAATAGGCAATTGCAAGCATGGCGCATCACTGGTGCTCCAAGTATTTGGGTGCCACATGCTGGCAAGCGTCTGCAGCATGCGCGTGAACGTAGCAATTATTTATTTATTTCCTCCCTCACAACCCGAAGGCATTACACAGAGGAATGGACAAAAAGCAGCTGAATAACATGCACGGGGAAAAATGGGCATGTGAGTATAAAACAAAGCATCTTAAAAGATGCGCAAACTTATTAAGAGAATTAACAAGCTTGGAAATGCACGCACTTGCCAGCACGACGCTGTGTTGAGGGAATAAGGTTCCGCCCGAATACATTTCAGCTCCTTGAAGAATTTCGACAGCCATTATGAGGTTTATGGAAAGTTTCTATCGGGATTTTGTTTTGTCTTCTCTGAGTCTACCTTCGGGCTATGTGTGTCAACGTTCCTGAAATGCCATCCCGGGTTCAACAGTATGTCAAATGGCCGAATAAACGTCTTTATTAAGAAAGCAAAAGAGCAGATGCTGGTACCATGGCGGTCACGGGAGATCGAGGTCTTTCCACAGACACATAACATAGCTTCCTTTTTCGTCTGGAGCGCGATCCTCCTCTTCCTTTCCTCAACCTGCACGCGAGAAAAATGATTCTTCCAGTCTCCGACGACGCCCTTGCGTACGAGGTCACCCCTGAGCGGTGTTTCAACGGCGCCGCCAAACAATACCCTCTTTGTTCGAACAGCTTCCGGCAACGTACTTGGCTCATCCGCACGCCTTTGGGTGACTTTCTTCTTCATCGCCTTCTCGAGGTCTTTCATAGACTCCAGGCTCACGTTAGAGACGATTCGTTCGAGAAGTTCGGGCTGGTCCCGGAGCTTCCTGCCGTACTCTTCCCTGATGAAGTCGGCCACCTTCAAGACGCACGACCCGGTGTCCTTCTTGAGGTCCTCGTAGGTCATGAAAAGGACGTTGGGGTCGCTGCGATGCGCGTACCAGGACAGAAGATGGTCGAAGTAGTCGCCGAAGTTGACTTTTCCTCGGACGAAGGACTCGAAGAACTCGTCGAAGTTTCTGCCCTTGAACTGGTGGGCTCGGGTTGTTTCGGCATAGCGATAAAAAGAAACACAACAATCATACGGATTCCTCGAGATGTAAATGTACTTGGCACCTTCCGAGTACGGTTGCTTGCCGAACGGTAGGTGCGTCTTCATGGCCACCGGTCTGGGAGAGTCTTTTTCGTCTTGGATGCCCCTGCCCTCAAGAAATGGCACGGACCTGAAGACGTCTAACATGCTCGGCGGACGAATGCCATCGTTGAAGATGTTGTAGGTGATGTACCGCATCCAGGTTGTGCCGCATTTGGGATACGATACGATGAAGATGTCGCCCTCCTGTGGTTCGTAGGACAGCACCGATCGGACGGTCTTCTCCTGGAGTTCGCGGCCGATGTATAGGCCCTCTACGTCTCTGTACAACTCGAAGCTCATCCTTAAATTATCAGGGATTCAATCTGCAAAACGAGAAGTAGAAGAAGAGCGTTGTGAACTATAATTTAGGCAATACATAAAGTTAGGCGATGAACAATAGGCTCGCTGTGGTCGGCCTTCTACGGTTAAAACTACCTAAAAGTACCTAGTGAGAATTGTTATTTCACTCTGTTCTTAGGTTTATTTAGACTCTTTTTTGACGTCAGAGTGGGGTTCAGAAACATTACACAGACCTATTAGATAAAAGAGCGTTATCTTCCGCAACTAGCCCCGGACGCCAGCTTGAAGGATACGGCGTCGCGCATACAAGTCTGGGCACGTTTCAATGTTGCAAAATTAATCAGAATACGTTCGCGTTTTTTTTTTTTTTTAATTTTAAAGTCAGATGAAGAGAGGCTTGGTTGCTCGAGTTAGTCAAGAAACTATTTTTCTTGTTCTGTCGTGATGTCCAGACAAAAAAGTCAGCCACGATCGGGGTGGCGACTGCCCTTTCGACGTGGCGAAGCCCGTTTGAAAGCAGAGATTTGCAAGTGAGCCTGATACACTACTGAAACTCCTTTAAGTGATCATATTAAAAAAAAATCGTTTAGCAAAATTTGTGATAACTGAATCTGCTACCCTAAGTATACGCTTCTCGCTAGCGTATTGCACCACGTTCAAGTTCGGAATGAATCCTGCAATTGCTACTTGGAGATGTTATATTTGCTATAACATATTAAACAGCATAGGGTGTTTTTGCGAAGACTAAAAAATCCTGAAAATTAAGACGTTTAAAAAAAAGAAACTGTCTTCGGGAAGAAACACCGCGGCGGACGTCAGGAATCGCCAAAAACATACTAATAACCCAGCTAATAAATTAAAATTTGTTAATTAACTTCTTATTTAGTAGAAAGAGACATATGGTTGTAACTAGAAAGTTGCTGAGCGTTTTCGAAAACCACTAAACCACTCATTTTCAGAAAGACTTTGATCGCGTGAGAAGGAGTAGTAGCGCACTAAAGTTACCACTCGGGGAGCAGGTACAAGACTATCGATTGCGGTAAGGCGCCCGCGCGACTTTTCCGCCTCTTATCTAGCCCCAGCCTTGTACCTGCTCCACGAGTGGGAACTTTAGTTCCCACTCGTGGGAACTAAAGTTCACTTCGTCACTCGTGGAGTGGGAACTAAAGTTCCCACTCCACGAGTGGGAACTTTGTCTGATGCCCTCACATGTATGCCATCTCCTGACGAAGCCGAGCCTCTTGGCGAAACTGTCGTAATACATACAATAAACTCCTAGCATAGCAACTCCGCCAGTACGGATCTCTGACTTATTACATTTTCCCGGTCCATTGTTCTCAAACTACTCTGCTTCACCTATATATATATATATATATATATATTTATATATATAGGCAAAAGTAATGTGCGCAGACACAGCAGCCTTAGGATGATAAAAATGAAATTCTAATTTAATGGCGCAAAAAGTCACGCAAGAAAAAAGAGTGAAGTGCCGAAAAAAAGTTGTATTAGTTTACGGGAATAATGAAGACTAGGCACAAGAACGCTAATTACGCGGGAAACAAATTTTTAAAAAGGACGGAGTAAAAGTCAAAGTTAAAACACAAGAACTTACAAAAATAAATTGTTAAATGAAAAATAAGATAAAGAATAAAAAATAAAAAAAATGAATAAAAATAAGAAAGGGGCCTGACGTCCGTCGACGTTTCGGCAGTGGCACTGCCTTCTTCAGGACGGGAGCCCACATGGCGTGGTGGGTTAGTTTTATAAAATATCTAGGGGGAGGGTTTGTTAAAGTGAGAGTTCGAAGTGGTTTGTAGGGAAGGGAAGCACGGGGGGGACGAGTCCAATTTTCTCGCGATGAGGGAGGCGGTTCTGGGTTCTGTTCACAGGTACATTGGTGGTATGAAGGAGCTTGTAGGGAAGGGGAACACAGAGGGGATAAGTCCAATCTTGGCGCGATGAGGCATGACGGTTGTAGGTATATATATATATATATATATATATATATATATATATACATATATATAGTATATATATATATAAATATATATAGAAATAGGGTAAATATAAAACAATGAACTAGGAAAGGTTAATAAGTCAAAGATGCGTACTGTCGGAGTTACTAATACAAAGTTTATTTTTACGTTTCGAGCGGGGAGCGCTCTTCATCTTATATATATATATATATATATATATATATATATATATATATATATATATATATATATATATATATATATATATATATATTTCAACTTAAGTGTTTGAGGCTACTCCTTGTAGCTGTAAAAGGAGGTTTGGCGAGCTCCCTTTAACATAGGTCCTCCTATAGTTACAGAGACATTTATGCGCCGTGTGATAACGATCTCTAACTCACTTTACTAATAGGCCCTTAGCTAAAGTCACCTTTACGCTGCCGTCTGAATGAGGTATTAGAGTGTCGGTTCTCTGTTCTCCAATATTGTTATGGGCGCCGCCATCTTGGTGCCTAGTATAGAGCAGACCCGAATGCCTATCATCATGATTCAAAAGTGCGATTTCCTCAGCAACCATGATTTTAGGCCCCATGGTGGGTAAGTGCCGTTACTTTGAAGCGTAGCTTCTCTAGTTGCCACTACTGTTATGAAATGTTATCCGATAGCAAAGAGCCTGCGCCAGCATCATGTGCGTCTTGCACCCTGGTTCAAAGTGCGGCAAAAGCACTACCCCGGGCTACGGGTTCGTCCGCATGTTTCAGTTTCTCCGCGTCCAGTGTGCGTTTCTTGCCTTCGATAACACTTCTGCGATTCTTGAACTTGGAGAGCGCTCACGAAGCTAAGGTGTAGGAGCCAGCTCCGAGAAATGAAATCATTTTCTTCTTTTTCTAAACTCGCTGCGCGAGCTTCCTGATGCGCAAGAATAAAAACGAACAGTTCGAGCAAGAACACCGTGGAGCTCGGACGTCTTTTCTACAAACTGGTGACCCGGAATCCGAAGACCCCCGCCGCCTCGTACCACGACCGCAGCCAGCATGCAGAACCTGGCGCAAGACGGTGCCACTACCGGTGACGGCGCGCCTCTTCGTTCCCCCGACACTGCCCTCACGGCCACCAGCTCCGGCTTCCGCCCTTTTGGCCGAAAAACCCGCGAGTCTGGATAACCCAGATCGAGGCTCAGTTTCATCTCCACCGCATAACATCCCAGCTGTCTCGGTTCTACTATGTCGTCGCCTCCCTCCCTCCGGCCGTCGCCGACGAGCTGGACGACATTTTGTCCCGGCCTCCACCTGACGACGCCTACGACCACCTGAAGGGCGTCCTCCTCGAGCAGACGACAGCTTCGGAGCGCACGAGCATCCAGCAGCTGCTCACAGCCCAGGAGCTTGGAGACCGCCGCCCATCTCAACTTCTTCACCAGATGCGGCAGTTGCTCGGTCCCCAAACCCCCGGCTCCCAGGACCCCATTCTGCGAGAGCTATTTCTCCAGAAACTTCCACAAGGAATACGCATGGTTCTGGCAGCTGCGGACGACATGCCGCTAGACCGTCTGGCGATGCTTGCGGACCGCACCGCTGAGTACGCTTCGCCGTCCATCGCGACAATCACACCGCAAGAACCGCCTGCCTGGGAAACAGCCCTTACAAGATTCGAGGCGCGCATCGAGGCGCGCATGGAACAGCTATCCTGCGCTGTTGCTGCTGTGAGACCGTCGCACGAGACACCTTCCCGACGAACGGGGCGAGATATGTCTCAAACCCGTTCATCCTCACGACGCACCTCACGGTCAGCCGACAGATCGCTCTGCTGGTACCACAGGCGGTATGCAGAACGTGCTACGCGCTGCCATCAACCCTGCTCCTGGTCGGGAAACCCCACGGCCCGTCACTAACAGCGGCAAGTGACTACGGCCAACACCCGAGCCGCTTGTTCTACGTCATGGATAAGATCTCTGGCCAACGCTTTTTGGTGGACACAGGGGCCGAGGTTAGCGTCCTGCCAGCGTCACGACTTGACCGTCAGCAGGCGCAGCACGCCAGACCCCTACGAGCAGTCAACAGCTCTGCCATCGCCACCTATGGCCAGAGATCCCTCACCATCGACATTGCACTGCGACGACTTCTCCGCTGGGTCTTCATTGTTGCAGACCTTAGCGAGGCCATACTGGGAGCGGACTTCTTGGCCAACTTCGGCCTGGCCGTCAACATGCGTGGCAGAAGCCTCACAGATGCTACGACATCGTTCACCATTCAGGGTATTCTTTCGTCAGTTGAAGCTTCTCCGATGCGCCCTTTGCCGGCGTCTTCAAGATATGAAGCCATCCTCGCAGAATACCCTGCCATAACCCGACCCTGCAACACGGAGGTACCAGCCAAGCACGCCGTGACTCATCACATCATTACCAACGGCCCTCCAGTCTCTGCGAGACCTCGTCGACTCTTCGGCGAGCGACTTAACATCGCACGCAGAGAATTCGAACATATGCTGGAGCTTGGCATCATCCGCCCCTCCTCCAGCAGTTGGGCGTCGCCTCTTCACATGGTCCCTAAGAAAGATCCAAACGACTGGAGGCCATGCGGAGATTATCGTGCCTTGAATGCGTGCACGGTACCTGACCGGTACCCCTTGCCACACATTCACGATTTCTCCGCTGGCCTAGCTGGCACCAACATCTACAGCAAGGTAGACCTTATTAAGGCCTACCACCAGATTCCAGTCGAGCCAGCGGATGTGCCCAAAACCGCCATCACAACTCCGTTCGGACTTTTTGAGTACGTTCGGATGCCCTTCGGCCTCCGAAACTCCGCGCAGACTTTCCAACGCCTTATAAACGAAGTCACCAGAGGCCTTCACTTCATCTTCGCTTATGTTGATGATATTCTCGTGGCCAGCTCCTCTCCGGAAGAACACGAGCAACATCTGCGACTTTTGTTTGACCGGCTGCAGGAGTATGGCCTCGTCATCAACGCGAAGAAGTGCGTTTTCGGTGCCGACGCGCTGGACTTTCTAGGCCACCGCATAACATCGTCGGGCATCCTACCACTCCAAGAAAAAGTCCGAGCAATACGCGAGTTTCCTCAACCTACCTCGCTTCGAAAGCTTCGCGAATTTCTCGGGCTAGTAAATTTCCACCGTAGATTTATTCCCCACTGTGCCAAAATACTACAGCCTATGACAGACCTGCTGAAGACCAAGAAAGCGCCATCATCGTCACTTAATTGGACCGATGAAGTTGCATCAGCTTTTTCCGCTGTGAAGGAAGCCTTGGTCAACGCAACCCTGCTTGTCCATCCACGAACTGAGGCTGCTACCCGTCTCATGACTGACGCATCCAGTACAGCTGTAGGTGCTGTACTACAGCAGCTCCTCGACGGCCAGTGGAGGACACTAGGTTTCTTCTCTCAGAAACTGAAACCTGCGGAAACGCGATATAGTACGTTCGGACGTGAACTCCTTGCCATCTACTTTGCCTTAAGGCACTTCAGGTACATCCTGGAAGGTCACGAGTTCTACGTCTTAACGGACCACAAGCCCTTGACTTACGCCTTTCATGGAAATCACACAGCCTACTGCTCCCGAGAAATCCGACAACTCGCCTACATCTCAGAGTTCACGGTAGATCTACGTCACATCAAAGGAGAAGACAACTCAGCAGCGGACGCTCTTTCCCGCGTCGAAGCACTTTCAGCAGTCTCTGGAGGAGTAGACTTCGAACGCATCGCTGCCGCGCAACGAGACGACCCTGAATTGAACAACCACCCTGAGACGCTGAAGTCTTTGGTGTTGAAGCGGATTCCCCTCCCTCACTGCACCGGTACCATCCTCTGCGACATGACCATGGGACATCCTCGACCTTTCGTCCCATTGGCACTTCGTCGGCAGGTCTTCGACCACCTCCACAACATCAGCCACCCGGGCATCCGAGCCACGCAGCGACTGGTGACAGCTCGCTATGTGTGGCCTACAATGAACGTGGATGTACGAGGTTGGGCCAGAAGCTGCCTTCAATGTCAGCGCTCTAAGGTGAGCCGACACACTGTCACACCTTTGAGACCATTCCGTGCCCCCTCGGCACGGTTCGACCATGTTCACCTCGATCTCGTGGGCCCGCTGCCATCATGCCGAGGCTTCACGTTCATCTTGACTTGCGTCGACCGCTACACCAGGTGGCCCGAAGCCACTCCCCTGGCCGACATCACTGCCGAGACAGTCGCCAAGAACTTTGTCGACATCTGGATATCCCGCTTCGGATGTCCATCCACCGTCACTACGGACCGGGGAAGACAATTCGAATGCTCGCTGTTTGCTGCCTTAGCCCAGCTCCTCGGCACGCACCACGTCCACACTACCTCATACCACCCGTCAGCCAATGGCATGGTGGAGAGGTTACACCGACAGCTCAAGGCCGCAATCACAGCACGAGATGGACGTCTCAACTGGGTGGACCATCTCCCATTCGTCCTTCTCGGCATTCGATCCGCCTTCAAACAAGACCTGGAATGCACCTCGGCTGAATTGGTTTATGGATCGCCACTCCGACTCCCTGGAGAATTTTTCGATATGACCAAGTGCACTCCAACAATTCCACACCAAGTGTACCTAGACGACTTGAGGCACTTCATGCAAGAACTGAAGCCCACACAACCTCGGATGCCCCATTCTCAGAAGATCTTCGTAAGTCAAGAATTGAAAACTTCCACGCACGCATTCGTCAGAAAAGAAGTGAAGAAGAAAAGTCTCACGCCACCTTACGAGGGATCCTTTAAGATACTCGAGCGCACCGAGAAGACCATGACTCTCAACATTAACGGACACCGAGAAATCGTCGCCATGGACCGAATCAAACCCGCATTTCAGGAATCAAATTCTCATCCTTCATACTCGGAGAAACTTGTAACACCCCAGGAAACCAAGAAACCAAGAACTGTTTCATGGGCCACATAACTCCCAACGCCCTTCTTCTTCTTTTTTGCCACCATTGGATCAACTGCAATTTTATTCGTATTTCCGTGATCCATGCTGCCAGGGGGGAGCCCTGTAGGAGCCAGCTCCGAGAAATGAAATCATTTTCTTCTTTTTCTAAACTCGCTGCGCGAGCTTCCTGATGCGCGAGAATAAAAACGAACAGTTCGAGCAAGAACACCGTGGAGCTCGGACGTCTTTTCTACATAAGGTTCGACGAAAGGCAACAACCGTATGCATGAGGATGAGCATCCGAAAAAGACGTTTGTTGTTACACCCGAGGAACGTTTTTTTTTCGTCGTCTTTTTTGAAAGGTGCAACGCCTCTACCCATTTTACAGACAGATGGCCAACGTTCTGGGACATTCTGTGGAATGAAAAGTTCTTAAGGAATATAAGAATTCTAATTGATTTGCGTTCTATCATACCCGGACAAGTACACTCCTCGGAAACATTACAATCTTTTGTCGACTAAAGCAAAAATTTATAATTTTGTGAAAAATAACGCAGCAACTTCAACGTAAAAAAAATGTAGAGCCGTGGAGTAAGAACTATACGCGTCCAGAGGTTTCATTACTGCTTATTGATATTTCATGACCGTCATCTAAAATATTCCCGGGGAACATCGCGATGCTTGTTGTTGTGGAGTCGAAATTCCCATTTAATGCATGTGCCGAGACGTTGACGTCCGAGAAAGTTGGGGATGCCAGGGGGCTTTAAACCTTGCTCATCAAACTGGCTTCTTCGCTCCCTAATGCCCGTCTTGCGGACGCATAAAGGCTGAACTCCATGGAACGAATTGTGCGACGAATAACTGGCGAACACCGCCCGACGGCACGCTCGTTTTGCGCGCGACGTAGCAGCCACTGTGTTGATTCCACGCGCAGAGCAAAAGCCGCCGGCCAAAATTCGTCGGTTATTCGCAGCATATTCGTCCCATGGAGTTCAGCCTTAAGGCCGGGGTCACAAGGCTCATACATCATGCAAAAGGCAGTCTGCAAATACGAGTCACCGCAACATCCGAGACACGAATGTCACGTGCCAAGTTCCCTCCTCCAACCGACTGCCATGGGGCATACGAAGCCCGGATCTCGAAGTGATTCACGTTTGAATCTGTATGCGGACTGTCCTTTGTTTGAATAAGGGGTGTGACCCCGGCTTTACTGTCCGCACATGGGGCAGTGTGGGATAAATAAAAAGCCACCGTCTGCTCGTAAATACAATATTCACCCGAGGGCGCATCAAATACCATTGAAAAAACATCACTCACCTCTTCAATGGTGATAAAGGGTGAGCAAACTCCAAACAGTATTCGCCGATAATTCTTCAGCCCTATTCAGCTTCGCCGTCCGTTGCAACAACCGCGCAGAACTGTGAACGTTTCCTCGATGACGCTACCGCATTTCGCAAATTTATCTTTTTCGCCATAACCTTATTAGCGACGATAACTACCGACCCAGCGAACAACTCAGAGCGCCAGAGTGAGACAGGCGACAACTTATCGTCTGAGTGCACTCCAGCGGAAAACGGTCACGTGCTTCCCTTCCTCGCTTTGATTTGCTCGAGGGGGCCGTAGTGTTCGGCACTTGCCAAGTTTTCCTGACACAGAGTTTTCCAAGCGGGTATCCCTTTTGGTTCTTTGCTCAACACCGCCGGAAACAGGTGCGGTCGACGTGGGTAGCCGACCACCTTCTTGAAGAGCGTTTCGGCGTTTTAACATATTGTCAGTGTTATTGAAATGTATGTGTACAAAACATGAAGCTACGTTTCTGCGGTGCTTCGCTGCAGATTGTACCGAAATGATCATTTCGACGTTTTTTTCTATGAAGTTGAAACTCTGCTGACTAAATTGAGTGGACTCTCGTTCCGTCGCTCAACCCTCTGTCCTGGAACGAGACCACCTTGGTTCTCTGTCCAGCCAAACGCTGCTCTTCTTTTTCTGGCGTATCATTGGCACAATGCGCAAGCTGAGGTTCAATGGACCCTTGCTTCTGTTCGGCGATGTCTTCTGCAGTCAGCTTCCTTTCTCTTGCGAGGCATTAAGGTGACATCCAGCACAAATTTCGTACACCCCTTTCGAAAGTTGCGGGCAACTTGGAGATCCAAAGCGTTGGCCCAGGTTGCTCTCCCGCCAAATTGTCAGGTCTCATTTTCACCGCGAAACGGCCAAGACAATAGGCCACGCGAGCGGCGCTCCGCCACTGATAAAGGGTCGTCGCAGCCTATGCGCTGCGGGTCTTGGAATCGCAGCGCGGGTGATAACAGTCGTTAAATGTGTACGTCTTGTTATACTAGTGCGTTGTGTCATTCTTCGAGACGGGCAGGAGCAAGGAAACTCCCACACTGGCGGCCAGACGTGAAATGCGGCTAGTCAGAGAGGATGGCTGCGAACTGGGTTCGTTTTTGCTTTTTATATAGTCATTTTTGCGTTTCTAAGTTGGCCCACACTAGCAAGGGTTTTTTTTTTTTTTCGAACTCAGTTGAGCAAACTGAACTGTCATCGGAACCTCTAACTACTACAGGATGTTGTCTACGAAGGGCGCCGTCGAAAATGTGAGTGGTGACGACAATTTAACACTGGGCGCATTCGCGGATAACGCCACCCGCGACAAAAAACGAGACCCTAAGCCTGTAGTCTCGGTCCCGGCAGGCGAATCATCAGAGGGGTTCTAGCAGAATTAAGGATGGCCATAGCCATGCTTCTTCAGTTACAACGGGAGCAGATGACGCGCTCAAGCCCCATACCTGCTAAACCCCGCCCCCTAAAGACTACGTACAGTGTAAAAAAAAAATCCCGTCAGATTACTGAAATTGCCAGTTAATTTTTGATGCCGGTACAATTTCCGTTGTGTTGCATCACGGTCACAGCATTAACTAGGTATTACGTGCATGACAGTAATGAGGCCCTACGGTTTTTGCCCGTAACTTGACCCGTAGAAGCATGGCAGAAAACCGTAACTCTCATGCACGTGATCCACAGATACGGGAAGTGTTCCGGCATCAAAAATGTGCGGGTGTGTTGTCCGTAACTTGCGACGGCAGAAAACCGTAACACTTAATGACTGAGCTGCACGTGATGTGCAATGACGGAAATCGTTCCGACATCGAAAATTAGCTGGCGTGTTTTCCGTAACTTGCAACGGCAAAAAACTGTAAATCTCAATCACTGAGCTGTACGTGATCCGCGACGACAGGAATCGTTCCTACATACAAAATTAGCTGGCGTGTTGTCCACACCTTGCAGCGACGGCCAGAGCCTGTTGAACTGCTAGCTGCAGTGACTTAACAAAACGGACGTCTCAGTGAACAATAAATATAGCATTTTACTGCTATATTTATTGTTCACTGAGATGTCCGTTTTGTTAAATCACTGCAGCTAGCAGTTCAACAGGCTCTGGCCATTGCTGCAAAGTGCGGACAACACGCCAGCTAATTTTTAATGTCGGAACGATTCCCGTCGTCACGCATGACGTGCAGCTCAGTGATTGAGAGTTACAGCTTTCTGCCGCTGCAAGTTACAGACAACACGTAAACTAATATTTGAAGCGGGAATAATTCAAATCAAATATCTAGAGCCCAGTGAATGTGACTGGGCTGTGGGCCCAAGTTACTTTCAGGAGTTAATGCCAGCTGCGCATCCCAGAGATTAACAGCTGCTTAAACACTGTGTTAGATATTTCAAGGAAGTGCACACGAGATACAGTATTAAGTAAAACATGTTCATGCCTTTATTCTTAAGAAATAATTATAGGGCCATGTCCAGCTATCATGTGGAAGGCAATCTCTAATTTCCTGAGCAATCAAGTCCATATGAAGAATTACAGAACCTGGAAAACAAAACAAAAAATGTGGAATGTGGTTAGGTCGTGAACAGAATGTGATGACAGAATAAACCACCCAATTTCCGCGAACTATGAGTTACATGTAAGCACATTGAAGGAGCCTCAGCTGAACTCTGGCGGGCACTAAGCAGTGAAACCAACTTGTGACTTATGATACGAAACCATTTTAACAAGGGAAGTTCGAAAAATGCCTTTGAAGACAGAATTGCCGCGTCCAATGAGTTACTTCAAGCCTGTTGTCACGAGTTAATTTCAGAAGTTACTGCCAACTGTGCCTCCCAGACATAATTAAACACCGTGTTAGTAGGGTTGTGCGAATATTCGGAATTTCGAACAGTGGTTTCGAATAATACCCTATTCGATATTCGCTTTGAGAAGAACTGCACTATTCGTGCTTTTCGAAGTGTTGGTTGCGGCGGGCTAGTCCCGTTGAGTGCGCTTCTTACCGAGCACCGTTGCACTGCGGAGAAGCAATACCCCCGAAAGCGAGCTCCGCGTGTGTTGCTTCTCTGCATTACATCAATGCTCGGTAAGAAGCGCACTCAACAGGATAACCCGCCACGATAAACACTTGGGAAAGTAGAAATATCGCAATTGCGTGCTTGGAAGAAAAGCATAGTACATTGAACGCGGGATGGTGCACGCGTGCCGGCTGTATTTGAAAATAAATGGAAGCTTTGTGAATGTGTATATCTACTTCGTAGTAAAAGTTTCAAAATTAAACTGACTGTTATGCAAGAGTATACTATGTTAGGCAGAGATGCCCTTACAATCTGCGTTCCTCATGCGCGATTCATTCTTTTAGAGCGCAGCTCTTAGGCGCCCGTTTCCCGCTTGAGCGGCGTCGGCGTAATCGCGCGTTGCATTATGGGAAGTTTCCCATAATGACGTCACGAGGGTTACCCTCGTGACGGTTACTCTCACGAGGGTTACGAGGGTTATCCTCACGAGGGTTACCCTCACGAGGGTCCCGAGCGTTACCCTCACGAGGGTTGCGAGAGTTAGTTACCCTCGAAAGGGTTACCCTCACGAGGGTCACGAGGGTTACTCACGAGGGTCACCCTCAGGGGTCACAAGGGTTATGAGAGTTACCCCACTAGGGTTACCCTCGCGAGGGTCACCCCCGAGGTCACGTGACCCCCGCTCCCCCCCTGAGGCAACGTGACCTCAGGCAGTCACCTATCCCTCAGTACCCTTCCATCCTCCTCCTCAAGAGCTGCGCTCTAATCCGGCGTTACTGGGAATTGTAAACGGCTTTCATTTTTTAACTCAAATTAAAGAAAGATTATTTATATAGCAAGATTTGTAAATTCACTCAATTGGGCATCTCTATAGGATTCATTTTATGCCAAATCCATCGTTTACTTGCCATCCCAAGACATCAGAACTTCTGAGGTCACAGTTCATAAATATAGATAGAATATACTTGGCTTATAAACGAACAAGTGGAACAACCTTCACGAGTTTAGCTGGGTTTTCGTCTAAGCATTATGCAATGATAGTAAAAAGCGTGGAAAAACTATTCGATATTCAAATCGAAAATATTCGGCCAATACCTCTATTCGCTTCGAACTCAAAATCTACTGTTCGCACAAGACTATGTTTTAGTAAGAAATTTCAAGCAAGTGCACGTAAGATGCAGTACGAAGTGAAACATGTTCATACCTTCATTCTTGAGAAATAATTAGTGGGCCACGTCCAGCTTTCATGTGGAAGGCAATCTAACTTCCAGAGCAATCAAGTCCCCATGGAGAACTACAGAACCTGGAAAAAAAAATGTGGAATGTGATTAGGTTATGAACAAGAATGCGATGACAGAATAAACCTCCCAATTTCTGCAAACTACGAGTTACATGTAAGCGCATTGCAGGAGCCTCATCTTAACTCTGGCGGGCACTAAACAGTGAAACCACCTTGTGACTTATGATACGAAACCATTTTAACAAGGGAAGTTCGAAAAATGCCTTTAAAGACAGAATTGCCGCGTCCAATGAGTTTCTTCAAGCCTGTTGTCACGAGTTAATTTCAGAAGTTTCTGCCAACTGTGCCTTCCAGAGATAATTAAACACCGTGTTAGTAAGAAATTTCAAGCAAGTGCACATAAGATGCAGTACAAAGTAAAACATGTTCATACCTTTATTCTTGAAATAATTAGTGGGCCACGTCCAGCTTTCACGGTGGAAAGCAATCTCTAACTTCCTGAGCAATCAAGTTGATATGAGAACTACAGAACCTGGAAAACAAAACAAAAAATGTGGTATGTGATTAGGTTCTGAACAGAATGTGATGACAGAATAAACCTCCCGATTGCTGCAAACTATGAGTTACACATAAGCAGTGCTTGAAGTCTCCCGCAAGTTGAGGGGGTCCCTACAAGAAGGGGGGAGGGCGGGGGGGGGGGGTGTTCTGACGAAATGTATTAGATGCACATAAAATAAAATCCACTGCTGAGTCTGTCCCCGCCGTACCTGCAACCCTCAAATTGCTAATCCCCAAATGTCACATCCCTGAAAACAAGCTATTTTATTGCAAGATATGATTTTGATTTCACTAATGCTGGGGCTGTGGAGGAGGGTCTCAGACCATCCGTTAAAATCAGTGGGGGGTCCGAGACCCCTGAGACCCCCCAGACTTTAAGCCCTGCACATAAGTGCAGTGCAGGAACCTCAGCTTAATTCTGGCAGACGCTAGACAGTGAAACCAACTTGTGACTTATGCTACAAAACCATTTTAGCAAGGGAAGTTTGAAAAATGCCTTCGAAGATGGAGTTGCCGCATTCAATTAGTTTCTCCAAGCCTGCTGTCACAACTTAATTTCAGATGTTACTGCCAATTGCACCTCCCAGAGATAAACAGGTGCGTGAACACCGTGTGAGTAAGAAATTTCAAGGAAGTGGACACAAGATGCAGTAGGGAGTAAAACACGTGCATACCTTTATTCTTGAGGATTAATAAGTGGGTCACGTCCAGCTTTCATGTGGAAGGCAATCGTCATAACTTCCAGAGCAATCAAGTCCATATGAACAAGTACAGAACCTGGAAAACAAAAAAATGTGGAATGTGGTTAGGTTCTGAATAGAATGCGATGACAAACTAAACCTCCCGATATCTGCAAACTATGAGTTATACGTAAGTGCACTGCAGGTGCCAGTGTGATTTAAGAAAGTGCACCTCCTAGAGATAAACAGGTGCTTGAATTTCGAGGAAGTGCACACAAGATGCAGTAGGGAGTAAAACACGTGCATACCTTTATTCTTGAGGATTAATAAGTGGGTCACGTCCAGCTTTCATGTGGAAGGCAATCGTCATAACTTCCAGAGCAATCAAGTCCATATGAACAAGTACAGAACCTGGAAAACAAAAAAATGTGGAATGTGGTTAGGTTCTGAATAGAATGCGATGACAAACTAAACCTCCCGATATCTGCAAACTATGAGTTTCACGTAAGTGCACTGCAGGTGCCAGTGTGATTTAAGAAAGCTGTAAACCCAAATGAAATTACTTGAAAGGGGCATGGACACAGGAATTAGGCAAGTTAGAGTATTTGTTACATGACAGCACCATAGGTTATTGGACATACACAAAACATTTCAGAATATTTAAAACTCCAATAATTACAAAGTTATTTTTTTAATGTTCGTCGTCTTTATCTGGTGACTAGGATACCTTGACACAACTCCTACTGTGGCGACGGCAGCTCGTCCATAAACCACGTGACTCTGATTGAGACGTTGAACACTCTCTCTTTCGTTGTTCTCTACCCACCTTCGCCAAGCCACGCATGTCCGTTACTCAGGCTCTGTACCTGTTTCTTCCTCTGCCGTCTCCCTCCAAAAGTGACGTTGAATTCGAAGGAGCAAGCTGTGCCAGATATTCCAACTGCCCAAAACTTGGGAGGGAGACGTGAGATAAAGGAGCACGTTGGGGCGAGGGACGCCTGGGCGCCTTCTGATCCATGCCTGGAAGTGCATACAAGAGATCTACAAGTGGCACCGCCTCGCCGCTTGGGACTGACTAGGGACACTAAAGGGACAAGGCAGATGTCGTCACCGACGCCTGAAAACATGGCTGGCTCGCTGAATAGGTGGATCCGAGGGTCCCGCAACTAATTAGAATTTTTGTGTGAAACTAATGCGTTCTTTGATAAACAAATTTGGCAGTTTTATAGTAACATGTAATGGGCTTCAGTGACATACTTAGATTTCATTTTTTTCCATTCCTGAAAAGTCTAGAACCAGTTGAATGCTAAAATAATTTCTACAGCTGTTTTTTGTTTTACACGTACACATAAACAATTGTTTATGTGTACGCGAAATTAATGCTTAATCTATTAGTATGTTGCTTATTGCCGCTACAAATTCTTGTATCCCCCCCCCCCCCCATAATGCATGCCACGAGAATGCCCTTGAGGGTAATGAACTTGAACTTGAGCTGAAGTAACTCCCATGAAACAGTGTGGATTTTATGGTGCTTCCAACAACCAAAACAGTGCCACAAGTGATCCTACTCGTCAATATAATTAGGATAAAAATCCATGGTGACTAAAATTGTAGTTTGGCTTGTTAATATGTCACAAAGGAAACATAAAAAACAGGTACGGATAGAAGTGACTCGGCAAACAAAAGGATCACTCTCAGTGGAGGTTTGCTACCAGGAATTAAAAGTAAACAACAAAACATAGAAGGCAACTTAAATCATATGGCACCACCTACCCCACATGGATATCAGTTTGTGTATTGACCAGAGAAGGGGAATGAAAAAAAAAACGTTAGAAGAGGAGACACCTCCAGGTGCATTGTGTGGTGGGAACAATATATGATCCGCTTTTGCATAGCCTATGCAGGTCAAGCAAAGCCCTATATCAAAAACACAATTTGGTGTCGTGTGAACATTTGGCAGTACAGTTACCAGATGCGGTTGCATGACGGAGTTCCATAAGATCAGATAACTGCAGGCTATCAGGATAAAATTACAAGGATATGTGGAAGCTGGTGAAATTTCGGCTCGTGACAACAACTGCTTCCTCATCCGGTCCATCTCTTTCTTAAAAAAAGATCTTGATTACCTTCAACCAATAAACAAATGCAAGCATCCTCAGCATTCATATAAGGTAGGTGGCACAGGGTGATTACTTGTGTAGTACGTACCATAGAAATAAACCAGAGACGCAAATGGTGAACTGCGAACTTAGATATAATGTGTCACTTCCATCTTTTTTTCTGTTTTTTTTTTTGTTTTGAAAATCAAATTATTTACAATCTTTCTTACCTGAGCCACTTATGTACAATTGAAAATGGAGGGAACCAGATTTGTGAACATATGGAGAAAAACTATTTTCCTTGTACCAAACCACACTCCAAGTACAAATCTTGGCTAATAGAGTAGCCTACAATTAAAATAAAGTAGTGCTGTATCCTGCATGCCAAAAGATGCACAAAGGCGCTTGCCCAGTGTGATGCAGATGGGCGCTGTGGGAAGCTCTTTGAGTTCAACATAGGAGATGCGTGTTGCATTCTAAAAGTGAACAACGATGCAGTTGAACCTCAAACCATATCATTATCTGAGAATGTTTCAAAGGCAAGAAAGCACAAGTGGCTAATATTTCCATGCATTAACAGTCAAAATCTAATCATCAGTGGTGAAACTTACCAAAGAACTGCTTGTAGCAGTTATTGTAGCAAAAACATGGCTTTTGTAGCACACATTTTATTTTATTTATTTCACACTGCAAACTTAAGGACATGACGTCCTGAAACCAAGAGCACATGCAACGAAAACGGCACAACCAAGTACTGGGGCAGGATACGACTAGCAGACCATAGTTGCTTGAACGACGGCAAGCTGAAGTATTCAAATAAAGAACCTGCAGCAAAAAGATGTCCGAGCACTCCATCATGGCTGTGGTAGCTTGCCTCGAATGACTGGCGTGGGGTAGCGGCGTTTGTAGAAGCATCGTAGCTGAAGACCAGTGTTGCCCTTGCTCCCAACTTGAAATCCACCAAGATGGGTCCCAGGAGGCACTGGTTTCCCGTGGTTGGCTCGAGAATGATCAATTCCGTGGCGTCCTGTGGTTCGTCCAGCATATGGGCCCCGTCATTGCTGGCGATGCTTAGACGTATAATCTGCAGCAAAAAGATGCGTGAGTGCTTCATCACGGCTGTGGTAGCGTGTCCCCCACATTTGAGCAGGCGATTCCGGTTTATCACATTGTACAAAACGATGCAAGTACTATAGAAATTCCCGCAGTTCCTCACAGTGCCATAAAAACTATTATAACTGCAATTATAACACAATTATTCGCAGCAAAAAGATTGCTGTTGGAAGTGTTGTAATAAAAGGGGATAGAAAGCAAAAACACAAAACTTTGGCAAAGACCTCATTGCCTTTAAATCTCGATGCAATTACTAAATCAGTCCCATCTTCGACAACTGCAAAGCAACAAAACTATTTTAACATAGCGAATAAACCACACGTCACAACAAGCATTTTTCCCTAAAATGAAAATAATGGGAGGAAGATTCATACGAGTGTTCCCCAAGTAATCGGTGCCACCGGAACAATGATTGACACCGCTCTTCCTCCCACGTTCCAGTCAAAGAGAAGCTACTACAAAAGGGAAACTAAGGGTTGGACACTCCTCTCGGAAAGTGGCCACTTTTTGCTTGAGCACATATTTTAATAGTCGCTTTTACGTAGGCAAATATAGGCGAGTAACTCGGGGTTCCTCAATTTCATGAAAGAACAAAATTGTTTTCGTCTATGGAAGCTCACCGTGGGACGGAAGTCGTTTGTGTACCTCAGTCCTATTTATTATCGAGTGGTAATACATCATATCTGCTGAAAGTATTTAATAAATCATAGCGGCCAAAGCAGGTGGCATGTCGTCATCTGCTTCCAGCCAACATCTAATTAAGAGCCTCAAGTAAGAGTGTGTTCAACTGCTAGATCAAGGCATGTGTTTATCGGCGCCATTAAATTGTAAAATTTTGCTGTTGGTTACGGGGCTACTCGTGGTTTTTCAACGTAAATTCGGTTATAAACAGATGCTTGCAGATTTTACGCGAAGAGTAAAATAACACTTTCCTATAGACACCATTTTGTTCCGATAGGTTAGGCCATTTTTTACACGCAGAAAACTGTATAATCCGCCATCTTTAACGCCACCATTAAATTGCAAACGTATTCCATGGTTTAAGATGAACGCACTCTTACTTGAGGCTCTCTAGCATCTAATGACGTCGGTGGTGCCATCCCGTGGTATGTTAGGCACGCACGGCCGTTGTTCGCGCGGTAGGCCTACCTCACTGATCTCTAATATAGGGGCCTGGAAGGCGTTTAGGCTCGCTCCGAGTCGGGCGCGAGTGAAGCCATCGGAAGTTCGATGCTTGTCCCGGAAGTCGAGTGTTTGCTGGGTTTATAGTGCATTTAGTTAATGTTTTGGTTCACGCTTTCTTGCGTTTTTACGTGGGTTTTAATAATCCCTTTTAGTAATCAATCTTGAGAATGAGGCATTTGAACTTGGGGCGTGTACACTTAATCAACTAGAATCTCGAAATTCTCACACATCAAATGGCTTCCAAGAAGACTTCTCGGACCTGCATGAACTGTTATTGCGCAACAAGCAGGCTCTCTTGATATAACAAAAGCAAATCAAGCACCTTGGACACTGTTTGGACCACCGCTCGTAAGAGTGGGAAAGCCTGTCAAGCTCTCGCTTCCGGGACAAGCCGCTTACTTCCGCTGGCTTTGTACCTGTTCGCTCAATGCGCCATCCAGCCCTCTAGTGGAGATTAGTGGCCTACCTCGAAACAAACTGCCATAGACAATAACATTTTTTACACATAAACTCACTGATCTCTATGACAATTGTTCGATCGTGCATGCCCGCTCCGCGAGTGCGGCCACCAGACGGCAATCTTGCATGTCGAAAAATCTCGTTTATGGAGCGTTGCGGAGGCTTGCTGCAGCGTGCTAAAGACACGTTTTCTACTCGTTCGTCGTCATTCGCCAAAAAGCTCTTTTAAACCCTGTGTAAGTCGAATACTTGCTCATGAGAACACGTTTAAATTTTTACGGAAGCGCAGTGCCACAAGAAAAAGGCACAACTCGTCGAAAGCAAGTTTCGCCGGTCTTGCGGCATGATCAAAGCTTCCTTGGCATGCCGAAGCGCTGAGTCTCTGTGCCTTCGCACGCTTGGATATCGATCAAGAATTGGTGCCGCGGCAAAGTTTTGAAGGTGTGTCGCGCATAATGTCTTTGCATCATATATCGGCCAAAGAGTTCTGGATCGTCCAGATGTTCACGCGAGTTGCTATCAATAAAGGGGGGAAAGCAGCCTGTACAGTTGCTCTTAAGCACTATTAACCATGCCTATGTTCCAAATCTACTTTAATATATCACATAGCAGCACAAAATAGAGCAACGCTGTAGAGCAAGGAGGGTTTTCGAAGGCAAAAGTACAAGACGGCGAGAATGAAAATCTTTGGAGGGCGGTTTATATGTTCGTGTGCAGTCTGTTGACCAATCACAATTAGGCGAGCTGTTCTCAAACGTCAAGTGAAATTAAGTAGGTTGATAATGAGACACCGCTGATCAGTGATGAGGAGCTGTTGTGCGCGGTATTCTCTGAACCCTCTACCAACGAAAAAAAGACGTACCTTCCCCCCCTCTTTCGTCGCCACTTAGTTACAAATACAGTCGTCAGAGTAAAGTAAAACGCTGCTCTAGAGGCACATACGGCTACAGGCACATTGCACTCGCAAAACACATCCACACGGTGTCGATTCTTGACCGGCATCCAAGCGTGCGAAGGCATAGAGACGCAGCGCTTCGGCGTGCCAAGGAAGCTTTGAACACGCCGCGAGATCGGCGAAACTTGCTTTCGACGTGTTGTGCCTTTTTTCTGCGGCACTGCGCTTCCGTAAAAATTGTCACGTTTCTCAACGGCGGTGAATGACAACGAAACCGTGTCTTCAGCACGCTGCCGCCAGCCAGTTGAGAAACGCTCCAAAAGCGCGCTTTCTCAACATGTAAGATTGCCGTCCGGTGGCAGCACTCGGGCTGCAGCGACCAAGCGGGGGGACGCGATTCAGCAATTCTCCTAAACATCAGTGTATAAACTAGAGAAAACACGACAGGCTCTCTTAAATTCAGTACGCGAGAGCGCTCATTTTAATTATTCAACGAGCGCGGTTCAGTGTTTCATGTTAAAATCTGATTTCCCCGGTTCTTACCGCGCCCGAAAGCGAAAGGGTGACTGCGCCCGAAAGCAAAAAAGGTACGAACAGAAAGAGTTCGGGAGAGCCCACTCAGCCCAGAGCAAACCAAACACCCATGGCGATGAGCCTTGTGCCTGCACACGTCCATCGAGTCGAGTCTGATGCGTGGATAGGTTTCCCTCGTGCAAATGAGTCGGGAAGCTAAAGCAAAAAATTTAGCGCGTTTCTGACTCGGCCCGCGCTATTGCGTTAAGTTACACGTCTTTGATTCCTTCTGCACTTCGGTTATCTCGCAAGGCGCATGCGAAAATGAGCTAGCTGACCTTCTTAGTCCGGTTGAATGGTGACAGATGATCGCGGCGACAACGAAGAAAGCTGCCGCTCTCACCGCCCGTGGTGGTTCACGCGCGAGCGAGCGTACCGACCGGTCGCAGAAAGTAAACATCCCGTGACGGACGGTCGCTCCTCCAGGCTCCTCTCGCTCGGATGTCTTCGTCCGCGAGCTGAGTGCGCCGGCTTTCGGGTGGGTCTCCCTCCGCCGTTCAAAGAGATTTTCGCATTCGCACGAATGGCACGTATTTACTTAAAAACACGTATTTACGTGTTTTTACTTGAAAGAAAAGGGAACACAGGCCTGAACTAAGAAATATGAGAAGCCGTACATTTACGGACTCGTGCCGTCATGTCGCCTCTACGGCGTTTTGCCCATGCACGCCTCTCACGGCGCTTTCCAGTTTTGAAAAAAGGCTGTTAACTTACGGTTTTTCTTTACGGTGTACGGCTCTCGCTTAGCGTTCCGGTTTTTTCGGGGTACGCGGACAGAAAGTCAGCAGCGAAGTTCGTCTCGAAACTGCGGGATAACAGAGCTGCGTAGAGAATTGACGATAAAACCGTGCTCACTCGCCCTTTGCCGGTCGTATTGAGTGATAGCGCAGCGCTCTCGAGAAAGAGAGAAACAAGTTACGCAAGTATTGCGGATTTTGTTTCACGATTCGGAGAGGAGTTCCTGCCACCGGATTACAAAATCCGGATGCCGGACGAGCTCCGTGCCCGCACCCAATACCCCCGGGACTTGCTCATTAGGTTCGAAAGGGCCTTCCAGTGGTTGTATGGCCTTGCTGACGCGACGGCCTCATATGCAGAAAAACTAGCGCGGGCTATCTTTCAGAGCCACCCACGCTTTCACCCACATCTCAGGGTGCGCATTTTTACGGATCTGGACAAGTAGTACGGGCTGCATTGACGATTCAAGCCGACATCCTTGCTGAACTTCCGTACCGGCCTCCTCTACCAAGAAGCACTGCCCTTGAACCAACCTTCGCTTAGTCTGAGCACCAAAAGGAGTACGGAAGGCCCAGTACAGTCATACGAATTCGTCGACTACGCCGCTCCCCGACCTTTTGATCCTCGCGCATATGAATCTCGAGAACGCTTAGACCACGAGCGCGCAGATGCAGAATATCTTAACAAAAAGCGTTCTTACAATCCACAGCATGTGCGCGGGCGATATGCGGAAAGTGGGGACAGATCACACCCCCTTTGTACAGAACCCGTGGAGATGATAGGAACCTCACCTGGCTCCGCTGTTCCCTGTGCGGAAACCAGGACACGTGCCACGGAACTGCGGCAATCGTGTCGTTCTGTGTTTGTCCCTTCTCCGTATCTCCCATCTCGGGTTTACAACTATACTCAATTTACACCAGCCCCCTCACCATTGCTTCATTACGGTCCCGAACCTGGACGAAGTAAAATGCGAGAGACTGCGTTGGTAGACTTCTGCTAACCGCCGGCATCGCGGAAACCACGGTCCACAAGATTGAGCCGTCGCAGCCGCCTCCTGCCTCTCGAAAGCTCACACGAACTTTTTGGACTGACGCTTTTCCGTCGATCCTCAGTGGCCCTTCATCAGTTTTTCTCGGGCATGAGAGACTAGGCGCGTACGCCGTAGAGGCGGATGGCGGGAAGCCCTTTATGGTCTCGATTATTCTCGGTCATGAGACTCTACGCGAGTGTGCTTTTGCATTGATCCCCGGGCGGCCATATCACACTGTTCTCGCAGTCATAAGACTCCCGGCGCGTTCGCTTTTGTATTAATCCCCGGGCGACCAGCTCTCACTGTTCTCGGCCATGACGCTCCCGGCGCGTCTGCTTTTGCATTGATTCCCGGGTGGCCAGCTCCCACTCCCACTGTTCACGATTATGAGAACCACGATGTGGCACCTTTCCCGGTGGATTTTGGGAGCCCCGCTGAATACGGTCTCGGTCATGAGGTACTTTGCTCGTCCGCCGTTGGGGCGGATGGCGGAAGGCCCTTTGCGGTCCCGGATTCTCACGGTTATGAGGCTCCCGATGCGTCCCCTGTTGCGGTGGATCTCGGAAGGCCAGCAGAGTACGACCTCGGTCATAAGGTACTTGGCGCGTCCACAGTTGGTGCGGACGGCGGGAGGCCCTTTGCGGTCCCGGATTTTCACGGTCATAAGAACCCCGATGCGTCCCCTGCTGCGGTGGATGTCAGGAGGTCCGCTGTGAACTGTCACGGTCATGAGATACTCCGCGCGTCCTCTGAAGGGGTGTACGGCGGGTGATCCGTTGAGGCCTGTCTCGGTCACGAAATGTTGGGTGCGTCCGCTATCCCACTATACCCTAACACAGTTCCCTTCGATTAGACCGATGCGAGATTTGGCTCTGGTGGGATTTTTAAGACCATAGATGGTCCGGACTTCTCAACACCAAAAATAGCTGCCGTGGATGGCCCATCGACAAGAAGACCCTGACAGCGCCCCCCGACTGCAACAGCACCCGAGCCAGGAAAACAGGTAATACTCGTCCCCGCGGTACGTAGAACTGATCCCTCAACTTATTCGATCGAGCCGCGAATGACAGTTAATGTACTCAGCGCTTCCATCGCCGCACTCCTAGATGCCAGTGCAAACATATCACTTTTCGGAGATACGGTATTGGAGGTTTGCAAAGGGAAAACTTTTAAGTTGCGAACAGCAGCTGTAAACTTGCAGGGAGCGTCGGAATCTTCACTGCCTGCTGGGGGCGCCATAAAACTGCGATTTTTTTTCCACAGCAAGAAACGAAGGCCACTGCTTGTGTATGTGCCTGGATCACCTGTCCCATAATCCTCGGTCGAGATTTTGTCGTAACCGAAGCCATTACATTAAACTTTGCTCGAACTGCTCATCGGTTGAGGAACGAGACTGTGCTAACGCCGTTTACAAGAGGAGAGGACGGCATTCTTAGGGAAACGATTCCGTTGAACTTTGCTCAACTGGAATTTTCGCTCCCAGGCAGTGTCAGCAGGGTGGCTGAAAAGTGTCCCGGTAGCAGCTCCCAGAAGCAGCAGCTCCAGCACCCACTGCAACTCTTCTCGCCGATGTTCACGGAAAGACCTGGGAAAACCGATCTCATACGGCACCGAATCGAAACAAAAAATGCAACACCCTCCTCCAAATTGGAGGTGCAATGCGTGACCCATAAGTCCTCACAAGCGGGAGCTTCTTGATGCGATGCTCACGGTAATGATAACCAAGGGCGCAGTACTTCGGTCAAAAAGCCCCATAGGCTTCGCCCGTTTTTCCTACAAAGACGGACGGCACAGCAACGCTTTGTGTTGATTACAGGCGCCGAAACTAAATGTCAGAGACAGTTTCCCGTTTCTCAGTATTTCCTCAGTAATGCAAGGTCTTAGAAATGCGACTGTTTTCATAGCTTCCAAGTGCAGTCACGGATTGTTTCAAATCGAAGGTCATCCGGGTAGTGTTCAGAAGACTGCTTACATTTGCCACAGGGGATTGTTCGAATTCACTCGCCTTTGGTTTGCCTAATTCTCCTGCCAGCTTTCAACGCCTAATGGACGTCGTCCTCGGCGACGCGAAGTACGAGTTTGCGATGGCGTACTTGGATAATGTAGTTGTGTTTTCACGAACATTCGATGTGCACCTCGTGTCCCTTCGCATCATACTTGAACGAATGCGTCAGGCCGGCCTTACGATTCATGCAAGTAAAGTTCAGTTGACCTCGCCCGTAATCAACGTTCTTGGCTTCGTTGTAGATAACGATACGCTGCGCCCGAATGAATATAAGTTGCACGCAATGACGGTGTACCCACCATCTAACGACGTCAAAAGCACTACACAGGTATCTCGTTAGTGGTCATTTCCACCGCGAGGGGGCCAAGGGGAACTAACCACGCGAGCGGTGCTCCGCCGCCAATAAGGGGCCATCGGAGCGTATGCGCGGGGCTCTCGGGACCACAGCGTGGGCAATAACTGTCATTAAATGTTTAAACATTTTATGACTGGACATAAAAAAGTCACCTGGTGCCCTCCGCAGGAATATAGGCTGCTAAGCCCGGTAATCTTGATGGTGTGGAGTGCACGTTGTAAAAGAACAGTAGAAGCTCCCCATCAGCACGCGCTCAGCAGTATATGGCGACGTGCGCGATCGAAAGCGTCGCTCTCATCAGCCTTCCGCGATTGGCCCAGTGCTGACTATGACGTCAGCAAAGGATTTCTCTTTGACGGAAATAAGAGGAATAGAAGAACTTCACTTTTGGCGGTGTTGGCAGTGTTGCTTTAAGAGCGCAATGATTTCAAGCTTCGACCATGCTCATTACAAACACAACTGAATTTGCTGTTCGCAAAGTAATGACGTCACGAAAGGGAACCGTAGGAGGCGCCAACAAAACATCTCGCCGCTAATAGCCGCCAGTGAATACTTCCTATGGGCGACGTGAGCGATCAAAAACGTCGCTGTGGTCAGCCCACCACAATTGGCCGAATGCCAACGTTATTAGATTAACTCAGTTACGGAACTGTTCATAGACGCTGCATGCACGAACAGTTCCCCCCTCACTCACCACGACTCGCCCAGATTCGCTCGACGCGCCGCCGGACGGCTGGTTTGGTAACTATATCGGGATACGTTCGTTTCAACGTCACTATAGAAACGTAAAAACCAACGAAAAAAACTCCTTTTGTAGAAACTTTTATTGGAGATTAGTACAAAATGGGGGCGGGTGTTGTTTTCAAAAATTTTTAGTTTTCAAGGTTTTGCAGCAAAATTAATATTGTTTTTATACAACCACGCCTCAGCGGGGATTTCAGGTAGCGCGTCCCGACCTAGGCGCATTTTAACTGTGGGGGTATTTTGCGGCGCGTCCGCAAGAAAGACGGGGGTGGAACCCCTGTAACCCGATTGAAGCCAAAAATAGATGTCACGTGCAGTTCCTCGAGTGACCGCTGCGGGAGAAAAGACCCTCCCCGAAATTCAGTCTGGCCACTTTCATCACTATCATCATCTGTGGAACGGCATCTGTGCCATACCAATGGCGGCCTTCTAGTGACTGATAAAGGAAGACGTTGAAGATGCTCCTAAGCGGATGATGCGAGGCCTGTATATTCGGGAGGTCAGCACGACGCGACGTAGGAATGGAGCACAAGAGCTACGTAAGCGTTTATTTCTAATAACTCAGATTCAGTCAATCTGTGGGCGGCACACAATTGGCTTTAAAACCCTTTGGTGTATAGAATTTTTTCGAGGCATCTGAGTCGGTTGGAGCTTTGTTCTGAATGCAGGTTCTTGGTCCCCATCGAGCTGAAAGTGATCGAGAAAGAACTCGCACTGAACGATTCCTCGCGTGCTGTTGACTTGCAAAAGTGACGGTGCCAATACAAGTTCATCTCCGCCATTGATATGGCAAAACCTAAACTGCTTTAGGAACCACCAGATGGCACTGAATTTCGGAAAGGGTCTAATGGCGGCGTTGTGATCGCCATTTGGCGCTTCAGCAGAATGCACAGTTATGAAACGAAAATATAGATGGCGCTTCGAACGACTCTAGGCGGATTGAGGTGAGTGAGGGGGGGTACCCACCTCCGCGGGAGTTCCACAACTGAGGTAATCTAGTACCGTTGCCGAATGCTGACTATGGCGTCAGCAAAGGATGTCTCATCGACGGAAATAAGAGGAATGTAAGAACCTCAATTTTGACGCTGTTGGCGGTGTTGCTTTGAGAGCGCTATGATTTCAGGCTTCCACCATGCCCATAACAAACACCATCGAACTTGTTGTTCACAAGCTAATGACGTCCCGAGAGGTAACCGAAAGAGGGCGCCATTGAAACATCTCGCCACTAATTGATATGCTCGGGGAGAAATTTGAGTGGGAATAGACCATTTTCAAAAGTCCATCAAGCAACATAGATTGTAGCCATTTTTTGTGCACGTAGCACGTGATTGGATCCCAGTCTTCGCCGAAGGCTGACGCAGCCTTCGTGTCCAACACACGCTCAGAGTATGTGATCAAGCAGTGGCGGACAGGCGATGACGCGGACTTTTCAAAAGTGTCTATTTCGAACAAAGGGAAATGGTATGTGCATTTTCTTGATTGGCGCTTGAGGTACACGTGCATTCGTCAGCAATAGCTTGCTTCGTTGCAAGCTGTCTTCGAGCTGTGCCCCGTTCAGAAAGGAGCTTCCAGTCGGTGCTATTCTCAGCGTTCGCGGATATGACACTTTTTACTTGAGTTCCAAACCATTAACACATACGCTCTGTGCTTTTGGGACTCCACGCTTGATTAAGCATTAATAAACATACACCGACGTGTGGTCGTGTTAGTAAAAGCTAAAGAATATACTTGACTGACTAAATTTTAACACGTGAACTGGTGCAGACATACCCCAAGAGACGGCCTACGACACGGTACCGAAAGAAATGCTTTCGCATACAAAATAGTTCCAGTAAATGACGTTTCTTTCTTACGTAAGCTCAAATCACCCATGTGGCGAAACCTTGACTATTGGTCTGGGGGGGGGGGGACTTCAATGTCTCTAAGTGGGCTGTCAGTCTATTGTAAAGCAACAACGTACCGTTATCTTGTAGACCCTGAGATGGTGAACGATAAAAAAACGTCACGTAGACAAGAAAATATTGTTGTCCTCGTCCGTTTTTCTTTATCGTGCACCATCTTAGGGTCTACAAAATATCGATTCATTACCAGCTCGCCTGCACTCTATCACTGCCTTCAACGTATCGTTGTTCGATCCCTCGTCGAAGTGCAAATAAGGGCTTGCATTGACTTTGTTCGATGCGCTTCGGAACCCCGGGTTCATCTTCGCAAAAAATGAATAGCCTGCAATGAATGGCTGGTAAACTTTCGTAGACCAGTTCAAGCGATTTTAGTGTACAAACTAAGTAAAAATAGGACAGAAGGAGACATTCACTGTGGTACATTCAGCTGCGCCTACTCACTAACACATGAGCGAATGAATATTTGACAAAATGATGTATCTAGTTCAAAGTTAAACATATCGAGCGGCTAATTTGTCTATGCAAAAAGAAAACAAAAAAATGTATTAATAGCAGTAGTGTTGAAAGCTGGGCTAGTTGGTAGTGGTTTATGATAAAAAAAAGCGCACAGAAAATCACCACAAGAAAAGGGACACCCACGACAAGGATGCGCTTACTAAAGCGGTAATTTTCACAGTTTTGAAAAAGTAATTAGTGTAAATAATTTATTTACTTTTTGAAAGATATTTTGCCTTCTCTGCTGCTAAAAGGATATCAGATTAGAAATATCTCCCGGATTCAAGATATTTTTTAATCTAGACGGTGCCGCCACTCTGGTTTGGAAAAACACGCAATGGAAGCCAGTCCAATCTGACAGGCCTGTTTGCACCTTTGATCTCTATTGTAGCCACTGATCCCCTATTGAAAATAACACTTCAGCCCTGACGTGCTATGGAACCCTCTCAGCGCTTCACACACTTTAGTTCATCAAACCCTTCAGTCCTTCAAACCCCTTCAGCCCTTCAAACCTTTCAGACCTTCAGACACTTTAGCTTTTCAAACCCCCTAAGCCTTTCAACTCTTTAGATGCCCAAATGATTGTGATCCTTATACCAAAATGCAGCGTAAAACGTTATTAGAAATTTATTTCAGACATTGAGTTTTACATGCATGTTGTAATTTAAAATACGATAATAATCAACGTTTACTCTAACCCAGGCGCAAGCAGCTGTAGACAAACGCGGACATACCAAATAGGGACGACCGAGCTCTTTGTCGCAACAAAAATATCTTTTGAGGTATTCACAATGCCGTCGGGTAAATTCCGAAGATGTACGGTAGTTCTAATAAAACCGAGCAGGTGCACAACACACACAGATGCACAGTGTCAATTGCACGTGTAGCGAAAACCACGAACGCGCAACCAACATCCGCCGCCGTTGAGAAATCCTGAACTACCTTCACGGTGTCGTCCCTGGAGCCGTCGCTGTGGCGTCTCGGGAGTTTTTTTTGCTCGCTGTACGCTTCTGAAGCCGGACGGACGCAGAGGCGCAAAAAGCATGGCACTAAAAGACCTTGATCAGCACACCAAGCTGCTCTAGAAGATAGGTCCCACGCATGGGACGGGAAGCCAACAATGAACGTCCGCTCGTCGTTGTGCATTTAGTTAATGCTCGTTGACGGGGAAAAACAAACAGGGTGACCCGCTTCTCACGAAGGCTATATATATTTCGACTCGCTCGTTGTTGTGCATTTAGTTTATGCTCGTTGACGGGGAAAAACAAACAGGGTGACCCGCTTCTCACGACGGCTATATATATTTCGACTAACTAAATAACAGGTAATCTTCAAACAGCAAAACGTCCCCCTCCCATTTTCTCCACCCTTTCACCCCTCCCCCCCCCCCCTTTCCTCGTGACTTGGCGTCCTTGGGCGTCTCTTGTCCAGCTAGTGAAACACATACAGCGAACACAGCAGGCACGTAGCCAGGGGGGGGGGGGGGCGTGGAGCCCAGGCCCCCCTCTGAAATCTCCCATTTTGCAGGGGCCTCCTCTCCCTCCTCCTCCCTCCCCCTCTAAAAAGGTAGAGGGGGGAGAGGAGGGGTGTCCTGGGTACGTGCCTGGAACACAGTGACAAAATCACTGGATCTGGGAAGGTAGCGTCATTAACTTCCCACCCGCTAGTCCGACTCAAACAAATACCAACGAACAGACGACAAAACCTCTCAAGGTAATTGGCAGTCGGTTGCAATGGGGATCACCATTTTGGACCCTTTCAATGCTTCGAAGGTTCGAAAGGGTCATTAAAACCAGTTGCACCAAGATCGCTATGGAGCATCGTCGTACTGAAAGTGCTCCTCGGCCAGTTTGAGCATCTTTGGCACTGTGCATGCAATAAAGTTATCACTCATACTTATTTCTTCAGATCTCTTACAATTATGTTGCTCTTGGGTGTTTCAAGACGGTGAAATTATTTTTCAATGCCCTCACGCACCGACGCTGCGTGTGATACCGTACATCTTCGAACTCCCATCACACGCAACGTCAGTGCTTGGGGGCAATGAAAAATGATTGTACTCTCTTGAAACACGCAAGAAGAGCAACACAATTGTAAGAGATGTGAGGAAATAAGCATGAGTGATATGTTTATTGCATGCACAGTGCCAACGATGCTCATATTGGCCAAGGAACGCTTTCAGTACGATGATGCTTCCTAGTGATCTTGGTGGGACTGGTCTTAACGACCCTTTCGAAGTTTGAAGCTTTGAAAGGGTCTAAAATGGCAATCCCCATGGCAACCAACAGCGATACGCCAATCACTTTGAGAGTTTTGTCGTCTGTTGGTTGGTATTTGTTTGTGTCCTGCAAGCAGGTGCGAAGGCAATGGCGCTACTTTCCCCGATCCAGTAACTTTACGTTAACTAAGGCCACGACAGGATAGGTATGGGGAAACGTCTCCTTAATTTCCAACACACGTTGCGGCCGTCCGATACGAAATGGCCAAGCGACTTCCCCGACGCATTTATCCTGATGGGTCACGTGATCTCTCCCACAGACCCGTTAAACGAATTTGATGGTCGACGGTGTTCTGGTTTGACGGAAAGAATTGGGACAGAGCAGTAAAATGGATAGGTGGGCTAGTTGGAACATTTTTCACTTGTAAAGCGCCTAAAAACGATTTTTTTTTGTTTTTAGGCGTTTTCTGAAAAAACGGAAAACGAAATTGGGTACTTGAAGTGTCCGTGGTGTTCTCTGCGCCGTCAAAATTGTCCAGTCTGTGCTCAAGAGTTAACAACAAAAAATAAAATAAAACAGGCTTGCGCCTAAAAACACGCCGCGCAGATAATTGAATGTGCAACGTCAGTTGTCTTCGAAATAATACCTATGGCTTCCGGTAAAGCGTATATAGGGAAAACGGGGAGGTGCCTCAACGACGGGGCACATGAACATGCCTTATCTGTTAGAAGTTCCCTATCGGTTAATCTAGCAATTCATTGTGATAGGTGTCCGTGCGCGCACCTAATCTTGACGAAACAAACATAGTTGGAAATCTCAAAAGCAAAACTGAGAGAGAATTGTTTGAGGCCTACTGCAAAAACGTAAAGGGCGAGTATAGCTGCTGTTCATTTGTAGGTTAACTCTTGGTCTTGTCTCTTCTCTCCCATGTCCTCGTTTTTTAGGCGCAACCCCAAGATTCTGGGACACGATCTACTTGCGCCCTCTCTTGGGAGGTATGCAATATCGCTGAAAAACAGTCGAATCTAGCGATCCGAATAAAATCACGCAAAGTTCCCCCGGAATTATTGAGATCATTGTGATTGATAACTTCAGGAAAATTTTCACCACTTCGTCACTCTTTCTCTAGGTTCCCAGGAAATAAGAGTGATTTCCCCCATAGACAGCCATTGAAATCTCGCTTTATTTTTCACGTTCAGTGAGTTAATAAAGCAAACCCTCAATATTTCAATAAGTTCCCGCAGGTATATATTCTAGAAGATTTATGCTATCGAAATATTCAAGCAGTTTTCATGTATATTAATTATCCCAGGTTCCCAGCGAGATAATTAATTACACCTGTAGCTTCCGCCGCGTAAAGGCATCTTTCCAACAAGAAGAGGAGTGCTACAGGAAAGACTACTTTACACTCGTCAGCAAAGGCGCACTTTTTGGCGATGTGCGCCTTTGCTGGGAACCTACAGAAAATACCTCAGACGTTTGAAAGTTCTTAAAACATGTACCCTGGTAACTGTTCAATATGATTCCCGGGGAACTTTTCGAGATACGTCTTGGTTGCCGAGATACGCAGCGCTGAAGTAGGCTCCTATGACAAGATCTCTCCCCGAAGCAGTTAACCGCGCATTTTTTGTCCAAGTGCGCCTCCGCTGGGAACCTACAGAGAACGCCTCAGACGTCTGAAAATTCTTAAAACATGTACCCTGGTAACTGTTCAATATGATTCCCGGGGACCTTTGCGAGATACGTCTTGGTTGCCGAGATACGTAGCGCTGAAGTAGGCTCCTTTGACAAGATCTCTCCCCGAAGCAGTGAACCGCGCATTTCTTGGCGAAATGCACCTCCGCTGGGAACCTACAGAGAACGCCTCAGACGTCTGCCAATTCTTAAAACATGTACCCTGGTAACTGTTCAATATGATTCCCTGGGAAATTTGGGAGATACGTCTTGGTTGCCGAGATACGTAGCGCTGAAGTAGGCTCCTTTGACAAGATCTCTCCCCGAAGCAGTTAACCGCGCATTTTTTGTCCAAGTGCGCCTCCGCTGGGAACCTACAGAGAACGCCTCAGACGTCTGAAAATTCTTAAAACATGTACCCTGGTAACTGTTCAATATGATTCCCGGGGACCTTTGCGAGATACGTCTTGGTTGCCGAGATACGTAGCGCTGAAGTAGGCTCCTTTGACAAGATCTCTCCCCGAAGCAGTGAACCGCGCATTTCTTGGCGAAGTGCACCTCCGCTGGGAACCTACAGAGAACGCCTCAGACGTCTGCAAATTCTTAAAACATGTACCCTGGTAACTGTTCAATATGATTCCCTGGGAAATTTGGGAGATACGTCTTGGTTGCCGAGATACGTAGCGCTGAAGTAGGCTCCTTTGACAAGATCTCTCCCCGAAGCAGTGAACCGCGTATTTTTGGCGAAGTGCGCCTCCGCTGGGAACCTACAGAGAACGCCTCAGACGTCTGAAAATTCTTAAAACATGTACCCTGGTAACTGTTCAATATGATTCCCTGGGAACTTTGCGAGATACGTCTTGGTTGCTGAGGTACGCGGCACTGAAGTTGCCTACGTTTATGGAAATGATCAAACCGCTGAGTGTTTTGCCAAGGTACGGCTCAGCTGGGAACCTGTGGAAAAAATTGCAAAGTCTTGGTCATGGTGACAAAGCTGAAGGGCACAGAATGTTCGTGCGGAAACATTGGCAAAGATTGACATATGATGTGTCAATGGACGTTTTGCAGAAATACGGGTTCGAGAGTAAATGGATCTGTCGCCCTTTCTCTCTTCGTGCTGGCCGAGAGGAGAGGGACGAAGGCTTCTTTGTATTTACCTCAAGGCAAAAGATAATCGTAAAGATAAACAAAAGGGGTTTAGAGGGAGCTTGATCTAGGTCACCTCGACACAATAGTCTATTCACTTGCTGAGTCAGCGCCCACAAACATGGCCGCCACACGATAAAGCAACGCTTTTATTCGAGAGCTCTGTAAAAAATAAAAGAAGGCAAAGCAAACTGGCCAATCGAATAACCGCTTTTGCCTTTAGCGGTAATGCTTGTGTGTAGTGACTCGACATTAAAAGAAGCAGTAGACATGCCTGCGGCCAGGGGACGCTCGTCTTCTAGCCATGTACTCTCGAACCAATATTTCTGCAAAACGTCCATTGTTCTGTAAGCTTTGCGTGGTAGGACGTCATGGTTTGCGTTGTTGGCGTTAAGTATTGCGTGGTGGGATGTTATGCTTTATTTGGTACTTTATGCTTTTAAAGTGTAGTATTATTATCTAGTGTGGGAGGTCCGATGTTTCTCTGCAACTGCATAAACAAATAAAATGTCAATCTTTGCCAATCTTTGCGCGCGCACATTTTATGCCGTTCAGCTCTGTCAGCATGACCAAGACTTTGCAATTTTTTTCTTTCGCTCTCGGCATGTTCGTACACGTTCCGCGTTGGTTTGAGGTGCTGGAACTGGCGGAGGCCCGCCTTCCTGCTGTTCCCTCTCAAGCTTCTTCCGTCTGCTATACTTCCACATACATTCGGCATTCGTCTGCGTCGTAGGAGCCCCAGCAGTGCAACGCATTGGACTCCAGCTGCTCTTTATATAGGCTGAAAGGTCGGAGCACTGCAGTCGATTTTGCCTTATATTGCTGCGCGCTCGGTTACTCGGTTCTAGAAGATTCGCGTCTATAGGGTCAATTCACTTGCTGAGTCATCGCCCACAAACATGGCCGCCGAGTGATAAAGCGGAACTTTTATTCGTGAGCTTGGTGAAAAATAAAAGAAGGCAAAGCAAACTCGCCTATCGGCAAACCGCTATGGCCTTCGGCGGCCATGCTTGTGTGTAGTGACTCGACATTAAAAGGTGGTCTGACGTCATGTGAATAGACCCTATTCTTTCTCCGGGCGTAGCGTCTATCATTTCGTTCCCTTTCCTGGTTCTGGAAAGGTCCAACTCATTCTCACCCCGCAAGCCCGATGCTCCAATCTTCAGCGCCGAATGTTCGAGATGGCGTTGTCACGCTTGATAAGAAGCCGCGCGTGACCTCGTCGAGCCAGTCTTGCTCTCGCTCGCTCTGACGCCGCAACTCGCCGCCGCGTAACCGCGTACTGCTGTTCCGACGCCCGTTATTTCTTTCGTTTTGGTTGGCACAAGTTCGCCCCATTAAACTTTCAGTTTAAACGTGACCTTCGTCGCCTCATCGTTTGTCCTTCGCGACAATATGGTGATAACGTGATATCAGGCGACATGTGGCTTGATTCAACGCTTTAACGTATAGAGTGTATTCATATGACGTCAGACTGTCTTTTAATGTCCAGTCACTACACACAAGCATGGCCGCCGAAGGCAAAAGCGGTTACCCGATTGGCGGGTTTGCTTTGCCGTTTTTATTTTTCTCAAAGCTCACTGCTAGCTTTATCGTTTGGTGGCCATGTTTGTGGGCGATGACTCAGCACGTGAATAGACCCTATACACATGACGTCCTACATCGTCCGTCTATTGAAACGTCTGGCGCAGTGACCGCCGATGGCTGTGCCAATAGTTCTGTTAGTAAAGTGCTTGGCTAGCGATATCTTGATCCTCGGTTCGAATCCCGTTGGGGTGGGACACCAATAACCAGTATTTATTTTCAATTTATTATTATTCATGTATTTTTATTTGACTCTGAGCTGTGTAACGGTAAACGTTACAACCCTGCGTTACAATTTTCTATTACATTCTAGCGTTATATTTTTCATGTGAACCGGCCCTAAACCACATTCGGTGTTAAAAACCTTTAATGTGTTTAAAGTTAAGGATGCATGTAATCACGCATGCGACCTGGTTGCAAGAATAATAAGTTACAGAAACAACCGCCCGTATCAAATATATGCAAGACAAACAAATTTCAAAATATTTCTACTTTATTAGAGGCCGTCGATGTACCGCAGTTTGTGATTACACTGATTAATTACCTGCCACAATACCTAGCTGTACATCAAATATACAAATTGACAAATTAAGGAATAGGGTTTTGACAAACAAACGTAAGTTCAAAGTTTCGACGCGTTCAAAGAATTAATTTCAAAGATAGACTCACTAAAAGCTTGAAGTTTAATATATTCACATATTTACAAACTTGACAAAAGAGGTTTTCATGCCGCGTGCATACTACTCTCTGCATAGTAGCATGGCACTAAATTGCTGACGTGAACAATTGCAAATGTTGGATCAAACATCAGTAAATCATCATATGCGAAGATCAAAGCTGACGTAACTTACGCCGTGTTCTGCAATAAACACACATAGCCAAGATATGAGACGCACGGTCTACGTAACTGTAAACAGTACATAAAAATAACTGTACTTCAGAATCTTGGGGTGTTCAGTGCTCTGGAGCCTTAACTCAAGAATCTATAAGACAGAGCAAAGTTGCTGTATTAATCTTTAGCGGAGCTGGCCAACATGGTGCGTAGTTTTCTTGCACATTTTACTCTGGTTGTTACTCCGAGAGATCGCAATTCTGTCCGCAGTTCTCCAGCACTCATGGACTCAATATCAACAACCGGGCTTGCAGTCGGCAGTTCCATAGCTGAACGCTGTCGTTTTCTCCTGCTGTCCTGTATCCCTCCCGACTTCCAATACTCGTCGTCGCGCTTTATGTAGCTGCGAACGCTCCCCGCCTTTGGCATAGCCTCAAACCTTTTTGCTAGTTTCAAAGCATCAGCTGCTGCGTTCTATTTGTTGCGTTTTCCGTGGTGTAGGGTTTTTAAAACGTCGTTTTTTTTTCTAGTCCTTGACTTGAATACCACCCAAGACACCTAAACTGCTCATGTTTTATGAAGGCGTGATGAGTAAGTATATGTATGTAAGGCGTAATGCGGCTTTTTCCGTAGCCTTTTCAGGATGTATGGCTAAATCCAGGAACGTCTTGAGAAATTGCTGTGTTTTCTTGTCAACCCTTTCTCCTGTTGCGTTTTTCTCAAAGTGGGTCATAACATCAGAAAAGATGCTCCAGAGCGAAAGGACTGCAGATTCAGTATCTGAGTGCAGTAACCCCTTTGCTTTTTCGGGAATACTTCGCAGGAGCAACTTGCATTCGTCTCCCGTTAGTGTAGTGAAAGCATGCCCCCTTCTTATCGTCTTCCCAGACATCGAACCTCACCCCAAGACTGTTAATCAGTGCTATAAATTTAGCCATGTGCTCGTTTTTTGAGGTTGGGTTTTGGACTTTGGCCTGGCAATCAAGGTCATCAAGTTCGATTACTAATGCATCTAAAAGACGATGGCAAATTCTTATTGTCATATGCAATGTATCGGGGACGACAGCGTAGGGTTTAATATCAAAAAGAGGTGAGAACTGAACTCCGTGTTTAAGCTCATCGCAATCCGACTTCATGTTGTCGTGAGTCCTAGCAATAGGTGGCGCATTGAAATGGGTGATTTCCAAGTCAATGTTTGTTCGCTCATTTGCATCAGCGATGCAAAACGGGCAGGGGAAGTTCGAATAGGCTGACTGCAAGCCAAGCGCTAACAAAATAAACTTCAGGTCAGCGCCTAGACACACTTTCACTCTGAAAGTGACGCCCTCCAAAATAATCTTTTCTTTCTTAATCATGTCATTGATTTCACTTATTAGTGATCGGAATGACTCCCTTATGGCAAAATAACACTCGTGCGTTTCGACTACTGCGAGCAAGCGATGCCACCTAGGGCTCTGCAGTTGCTTGTCGGAGCGAATGACAACAAAAGAAAGTGTCGTCCAGGACGTTTTCTTGCTGACTTTGCAGCCGTCTCCTTCTATCTTGATTACAAGATGCTGGGCACTTATATCCGTAAGCGTTTTCTTTTCGTCTGCAGCAATTTCTTTAATTGCAGTTTCCAAGTCTCTCAAAAACGAGACTTGCGCACCTTTGGCGTTTCCTGGAGTTTTAAAAATCTCTATGTGGATGGTAAGTGTTTCTCGGTAGCTGTCGAGAAGTTTTACCGAAGGTAAGTATTTTACTGTTCTACACAGCTGCTGCCAAAATGTGTTGCTAACTGCGTGCTCGTCTAGAAGCACTGCTATATTGCGTACCATCTGCTGGTCTGAGGGATCCAGGTCACTGTAGGAAATCTTACCACACCCACCATATAACCGATTTGCTGCGTGTTGGACAGACACGCGTCCTTCATCGAGATATGTAATCTTGTGAAGTAAGCCCTTTAGATCACTTACAAAGATATCGTGAAGGTTCAATCCGAAACTGCTTAACAAGTCATTCACTGCGTCATCAATACTGGCTCCGGCAGCTATCAGCTTCCTGCAGTCGGTTTTTTTTTACATCCCTCGCCCATCTTTTTTCCATAATTTAATGTTCCCTCGTGAACTTCTAGGGTAGATTGCAGGGCCGCCTTCTCTTTTTCGAGGAGATCACATCTCTGTTTTAGTTTTTCAACTTCACGGTCAAGCTTTGAGACTACCTCCTTTACTGTGTTACTGTCATCGGCCTTATCTGCAAGTAGTTCGTGCACAGAACCACTCCCTTGATCTGGAATGAACTCGTCTTCCAGAGGAACGAAATTAACGTTTTCGGCACTTTGAATCGTAGTAGAAGGGATCGTGACTGTTATGTAGTGAGTCTTCAGCAAAAAGCTGGCCTTGCTCCGTCCTTTTTGCTTTGCGTAGGCATGTTTAACTTTCTTACAAAGCGCCTTCACCCGTTCCTCAAGACGTTGGCGGGCACCTACAGTCCAGCATGTGGGGTAGCTTTTCTTCAATCTTCCTCGCATAAAACTGCGTTGAAAGATGCTTTTCATCGTCTATTTCAAGAACGCTTTGATTGCTCAAAGTTAATGTGAGTGTATTTTCTTTTAACTCAACTGAAGGTTCACAGTCACGACCTGCCATCTTTATTCTGTTTTTTGTCCCTGTGTCACAAAGTAAACATGCAATCTCTCCAGAGGAAAGCCGAGCCCAAATTTTCTGGAAGATTTCTGGCAACGCAGAGTTCCTTTTACCCTCACTGGGAAAACGATGCTCACAACTTCACCAAACTTATCCTCTCTGCTGTCCCACCCTTCTGGCAGGTCGAGCCTGTCAAAGTCCTTTCTCTCGCATAAAATCCAGTCATTGGCTAGCTTTTTTTGGTTTTGAAAAACCCAACGGCATATATCGAGGTCAAACTCTACCCTTATGAGGCCGATTGCTCTTACGGCAGTTTGCTAGCTTTTTTTGCACTTCAGACAGTAGCTTGTTTGCGGCGTCTTGAAGGCGCTCCGGGGATGGCTTCCTTGGCTGCTCCAGTTCCTTAAGACAGGCCGCATTCAGGTGGCGCCGAGGCTCGAACGTGCATTCCCACTTTGGATATCCTTTCCATTTAACCAGTATTCCCTTGCGCTGCAAACACAGTAGGAACATGATTTATATAATACATTGAACACAGTAAGCACGCGAACGGTTGCTTACACTGATTGTGTGTAAGCGCGCAAATTGTAACACAATTAGGTTTTCGGTTTTCAAATTACCTATAAAAAACATCTTCACAGCTGGTTGGCGTTAGCTTTTCAGCTAGAGGCTAGAATGTAGTTTGCGGGTTTTATGGCCCAACAGCGACGGAGGCTATACTGCACATGTAATGTGCTGCTTTGGGTCAGAAAACCCTTTTATGAGCGCGTAAGTTTGTCTTTTCATGCTTGCATTATTGCTGTATTCTCCCACTGCACTGCTGTGTTAAGTGGATGTCCGTGAACACGACAATTTCACAACCTGATCTGTTCCCTCGCTGAGTCACATAAAAACAAGCGATTTTCAGCGGTTAGAATGCAAAACAAAACATCAGAAAGCATAGAATCACAATTATGCTGATCATGTAGCCATCTACAGGGCATACAGATGCATAAATATTAACAAAGGCTTAATATAAAAATAGCGAACGGCGTAACGGTCGCATACCGGAACGCAAGCGCTAACCGCCTGTGGCGTCATACCGGTAACACTAATAAATGTATGCTGAATGCTATTATGACAAGTGGAAGATACAAAAAACATTTTAAAAAGTCTAGTCGACCATTTTGTACTTTTTACAGTAAACTCCATTTGAGACGAACACGAATGGACCATGCAAATTTGTTCGGCCTATCAGAAGTTCAACTTAAATGAAGTCTTCAAAATATGCCGGGTATTCTAAATTGCCTTTAGAAGAGAAACACAGCATGAAGCATAACACAGGCTTAAAACCGATATGTTTCATACGCCTCTTGCTGGGAAACAGATAAATTCTATAATCTGATAGTCTCCGCTGGGCAAATCGGTTTGACGTCAAGAATCACGACGTATTTCCAATATTTCTCAGAAACTCCTCGGAACCTTCAAGTTCTTAAAAAAAAGAGTAATTTTTGGAACACAAGTTGAGTTGCCTGCCCATATTTGCTCATTGGTCGATATCGAGACGGCAGCATGACAGAAAACATACAACGGGAGCGGGAGATTGGTCGTGTGGGAGACAGGCACGCGAGCGGGCGGTAACTGGCGACTCTTGCCTCAAGAACCGTAGCCGGCCTTTTTAGCCTACTCGCATCGCACCACCCTCCGCCACAGAACGCCAGCATATTTTTTTTTTTTGCTTCACGCGAAATGTTTGTTTGCGCGCTTTCCCTCTCTTCGTCCTTTGGCGGCCTTCGCTTGCCGTCGCTCTTTGCTTCTCCATTTCGCGCTGGCTAATAGCGGCGATGCAAAGTTCGGGTACAGGTTAACCGTAGTGCACGCTCGAAGCCATTCCTGTTAAGCGAATTTTTTTGAACATTGCGTCTATGGGAAACCAACCAAACGTTTCAATTTTGTTCGGCATACCCGACAATTCTGCTTAAGCGAGTTCAGCTTAACGGAAATATACCATATTCATTGTTGGAGTCTAAGCGTATTTATTGCAGATTTGATACGAATAAGGCACATGCGCAGACGGGAACATCTACCTTGATATATTATATCTAAGAATACAGCTAGATTAGGCCCATACGATCAATAAACAAATACGGTACGTTTCAAATTAAAGACGAACTTCGTTTCCATGTGAATGGCATACTGACTTCCCGTAAACACTTAAAAAGGTCGTAATTGGCACTTACCGTTTCAGCGATGATTCTTTCGATTGGATAATAAGATATCAAGTGGTGACACCGCTGTGCGTAACGCTGGTAATTTGCAGAGGCAAAGGGACTCGTCGGGGCAGAGAAAAATGTTCACTTAACCGCTGGTCACACCCGACGCCAGAATGACTACTTGAGTGTTAAGCCACTTTCAGAGTACTGGCCTAGGCCTATGCCGCACAGGATGCTGGCGTGAGTTTTCTCAAATAGTCGTGCAAGGAAACCAGAGCAGAGAATGCAGTTGCAGGTGGAGCCGTCGTGGTATGACCAGTGAAAGCTATTGGCCCCATCCTGGTGTGCTTCATATCGAGGTAACAAGCGACAAAAAGCTCCCACAAAGTAAACGACAATTTGAAAAAAAGATCATGCGGATCGCACGCCATGTGAAAATCGGTCTTAAAGCGAAGGTTTCTATGATGTGTACGCTGGTTGTCGCTGCTTGGGCGGTGATTTTGACGCCAAATTTTGAAGTCGTTCAGCGCTTGGTGCAAAACGACGCTAGTGAAGAGTTATAAACATACTAAAGTTGAGGCTTGGGCGAGTTGGTACATACTTCGAAATTAAAAACAGCGCGAAAAGACGAGGACCAGACAAAGAAGTGACACGGACGTAGCGCTGGTCCGTGTCACTTCTTTGTCTGGTCCGCGTCTTTTCTCGCTGTTTTTAATTTCGAAGTTATAAACATATATTGGAAACACCAACACTGTTCGTTTGTCTTTACTAACTGTATACTACATATAAGACGCTGTAAGACGCATTCGGGCCTCGCGAGTGCGTCTGCACAGCTGCGGCACAAAAAGTCGGACCAGAGCTTCAGTCCCGCCTTGCGCACCACGCCCTGCTTGAAAACAGACTTTAATTTTTTATCTTCTTCAAACTCACGCCGATAGACACGTCGTTAGAAACGTTGCGCGGAAGACTGCATGGTCACCATTTGGTTCACGTCCACGGGCACGTTGACGATCTGCCCCACAATGTCGAACTGTCCGCCGTGAATCAGTTTGATCCACATGAATGGGATCCGGGGTAAAATTATCGCCCTCCTAACGTTAATATTAGAGGAGGAAACTTTGAACTCCGTAGCAATACTTTGTCGCTAATTATCTAATTAAATAATCTAGCTATGACTATTACATTTCTTCCTCAAATGCCCGAGAACAGTGGAAAGATGTTTGCGTAGCAACTTTTGATTCATTGTTTATACGTTGCTTTTAATAAATTAAAAACTGTTCTCTTGCCTTTCAAGATGGCCGCGGTGGGACCGCAGCCTTAATGGATGCAACGCGCATGGAAACACCAGGGCTTGCACATTTGAATTTTGACACCATCATACTACAACCGGGCTAACGCACAGATTGAACAGGAGTGCTCAGCGTTGTGCATGGCTAGGTTGGGACTCGTGCTCAGTCACTGCGCAGACGTCAGGGTCGGGCTCAGTCGCTAAGTTGATAACGTCGGAGTGTGGTGACTTCCATTAACAAAGAGGGGACAGTTAACAGGCTTTGATTAGAGCCTAGGTGGTGTTTGCTCGACGCGCTATCTATAGACCTTTCCAATAAACGCCGTCTGTGAGCTGCCATCTTTCTTTGCTGAGCTGTGGAACGCCTTCTGAGCACTCGCAATAGCTCCCTTTGCGAAATATCGTACGCTGCGCCTGCGTCCACAGCCCAGTGACTCGGCATTTTTCGCCCGTGCAGTGACGCCAAAGCTACAGCCTCGTATGCCAACCAGAAAATCAAACGGCACTCTAAACTATCACTCTGCGGCGCATGAATCCGCGTTGGCGGTGTCCGCTCACATAAGCAAAAAGCAGACGATGTTCGATCTTCTGATTCGCTTACGACGGCTGTAACTTTGGCTGTATTGCGCGGGTTTAGTGAGACGGAGTACAGTTATATAACAGCTGAATTATGAAACTGATAGCGCATGCGCGACATTTTTGATGGCCGTTAATTTCTTGTCGCTTCCCTCTTGACGAATCTTTGCTGAGTCGGAGTTGTTACCGGCGATGAGTTTAGATTACGCTGGCAGCTTTCCGGCACAAAATGCTGGAGCGATCGCGGCTAATACAGTCGGGTCTTCAATGCTTGCGCGTTCGGAGACAAGGTCGCGGGACAGGATCCGGACTTCAGTGAATTTTTATGAAGCGGTATGATGGCATAACCAGTTTGTGCCCATGAGCTATGCTAAAAATATTACTTTCCTTAGAACGAAGAGTTCGAGCAGTTTGTATTCCCATTGACAGAAATTGACAATTCCGACGTTTTTTTTTTTCTTTGTGTCAGGTTTGAGAAAATGCCTAATCCGTAAATTACGCTGGCGCATTCGCAGTCCATACACTCCACAATAGAGACAACCTCCATCGGTTTAACTATTTAACTAGCATTTTGATTAATGCCTCCCCAATTAGCGTCGAAATTGTCGTTGACTGAGTCATAGTAGGGAATCCGGGTAGAGAGCTGGCTGAAAAAAATAGATCAGCCGCTGGAATGCCGTTCGCATAGACATAATCTTATTGCGGCTGTGAGTTTTTTCTGTTTAGACACGATAGGCGCCTTTAAACCCACGTACTCGCTGTGTTTGTATCGTCCCTCATTTTTTCCCCAGTCTCGGGGTTTTGTCTAAAATGTTACTCGCTTAGTTTCATTATATTGCTCGCGATTACAGCGTACTTTCTTTACTACTGCTTTGATATTTATATAGTGAGATATCTTGAATTTTAATTAATAAAAGCCTAATTTACAACTCTGTATTGATCTTCTATTCCAAAAAAATGGCTACTTCCAGTGGTTACATGTAAAATGAAGATTGGTTAGGCATGCGCCCTTTTTTCGAGATATGTTTTTCGAGGTTATATATGTTTGCTCAACGTATTAACATAAATATGTATATTCTTTTACATTGTGTTGTCGCACGCGGTTCCAGTATTTGTGGTACAATATTAAAATTTGCGGAGTAGCAACACCTAAAAAGACAGACATAGAATTTTTACATATACTTTCATGCTGGCAGTAATCGAGGCACAGATTAAGCAAGAATGAATACAGTCGTGCATGTAACATAGTACGCTGGATGGGATACATAAGATCTAATGGAAAGGAGAACGACCTAGATGGGGCGCTTTCTTGAGTTTGTTGTCCATCCGTGTTTGTTTTGAGATAAGTCGTAGTACAAAATGCATTTACTGTTTCCCTGTAGTAGTAGTAGTACAATATGTATGTATCGCTTCTCAGAAAACGATTCATGTCATCTTTTCTTGGTTAACGCCATCTGGGGTGAAAGGGAAGGAAGGGGGAGGGAAAAAGGTAGCCACATATGCTTCGCCAGCCCTCATAGACGGAGAAACTCTAATAGATTCCACTATGTGTTTTCTATGAGAGTTTCCCATATTCGGAAGGGCCCATCCTTCCTATGATGTTGGCCTCGTTTCCTCTTCGGGAGAGCTTATGCCACGCTTCGCGATATCGCGAGACCCCGGCCCAGTCCCTTACGAAGTGCGAACATATCGCCAGGGCCCTACAGTGTTCAATGTTGGGGGCGATTCATAGGTCGTCTGGGTCCGTATTTCTGCAAAACCTTGTCTGCCAGAAAGGAGTGATTATGGGTGATAGCCGTCTTGGTCTGATGCCGCCTGAGAATCACCTGTTCCCACCGGCTCTAGCCCGGTGAAATTGGGTGAGGATCTGGTGGGAGGAGGGAGATTAGCCTGAGTTTGCAGGATAACAGATCATCTCTCTATGCCTCGTCTGAGACCGCGCTATGCCGGGCCTAACTTCTCGCGGTTCGAGGAACCGCGAGTGAGTGGGTACATCCGTACTGCTGCGCAATCGCGGTGTTGTTCAACCTTTTGTTTCCTGGATTGCCTTCGTCACCCGAGATCCAGTCTATGACGACTCGGTTCTTTCACGAAGCTTCGAATTTGAAGTGTGACGCCGCCCTGCCAATAGAAAAGTGTGCATTTTCTGAAGGCTTCTGGCGAATCGGTGCACATGAGTGATTTGGGTCGCTGGTGACTGTTTGTGGCTTCCCTGGCCACCTGTAATATGGCCAGCCGCTTTGCCGTCTTCGGGATGCTCGCCTTGTGTGTTTCTCCTCTCCTCGTTTGACCGCGGGTAGGATGGTCCCGACTCTTAAGGGATGCACGTTCAGGCTCGTTTGTGTCCGCGTCGGTTTAAGGGACGTCAGTGTCATCTTTGACTTGATGAAGCTTCTTTATGTGATCCTCGCTACTGTATTGGCGCTCCTTTCTCTGGTCTTTGCCTTGGTTCGCGGAGATCGGCTTGCTTGTAGAGACGTCCCTCGTTTTTCATGGCGACGGTTGCGTCACCACGATTGTCCTTTTTCAATTTTACGCAGGATAAGATCAATGGTTGCGGTACACACAACAAAAAAATTAAAACCACATTCCACTGTGTGGGCTCGAGCTCGTCGCTCCAACCCCTATTTGGGTCACGCAAGAACTTGGACACAAATTTATTTCCTACGCGTGGCTGTTCGATCTTGTCTCCACGACATTTTGGTTGCACGTCAAAATACCCCTAGGTTTTCTGAATAAATCATCAATCCTTCGCTAGGGTGTGCTATACTTAGTTTCACCTTCAGTCCGAGCGCAGTGGATGCTACGCGCCGTCCCAGCCAATCCAGCGCCGGGGGAGTATCGCGTGATCTCGAGCTCCGCGTGTCGCTCCGCCCAACCACAAGGTCACGTGATACTCTCCCAGCGCTGGATTGGCTGGGATGGCTCGTAGCGTCCGCTGCGCTCGGACTGAAGGTGAAACGAAGTATAGATGCTCTGCGTTAGTTTGGCATGTAAACACAAAAGAATAAGGTTCCTTAAAACAGGGCCGGCTAGGGTGCCTCGATGTCCTTCTGTTTAGGGTGATGCCATCGTTTGTAGTACCCGATGCCGACAGCACGCGCTCACAGGGAAAATACAAAGAAATCGCAGGAAACAAAATGTCGCCGTAGCACAGTCAGCGCCACGAGCGCGTGCAGGGACACGCGCTTCGGAACAAAAAATAAAAATAAGCGTTCGAAACAAAACGGCCAGATGTCATCACCCCAAGCAAAGAGCACATGAAGGCACCGTAGTTCGAGCAAGCCGGTCCTGATGTTTCAAGGCACATTTATTGGTTTTTCCTCGCCAACACTCCTAAGCTGACAGTGTGGTGGAAGCTACGTACTTGCTGGACCAGTCACCTGTCGTTCTTGCCACACGTGATCACACTCTGGGTGAAGCGATAACAGGCAGTCGATTGATTCGTCCGATGAACATGTAGTTTACATCGCATTGTCAGCTTAGGGGTGAACCCGAGTGTAGGTAAAATGTCAGACATTTATGTGCGCTCACAATCAACTGACGACTGGGTATTGTTTTCCTATCACGCAACCAGCGGAGTGAACAAACTGATACCCGGCACCACCGTGCGGGGATATGATAAATGTATGCCCTTACTCAGTTTGTTTTGCTTTATTGTAAAAGGGCTGCGACGGCTTAAAAGAACACTTCCTTGCCGCGGAATAATGCCTTGTCGTCTTTCGGCGCGTCTTCATGTGTATAGAATCAGCTCCCAGTGTGTATTAACGCGATAGCGTTAATGAGCTCGTGTCGCAGAAAAGCTGACGTCGGTGGCGTGACGCGAAAGCCCGGGATTGGTCCACAGGGTGATGACGTCACAGCCACATGACCTCGCGCGGAAATTTCAAACAACCCACAACGCTCACGTGAAAAGTGACGTCACGCGTGGAATGAAAGTGATAAAAAGATTACATGTAATGCGAATTAAAGATCGCCGCATGTCTCAAATGATTTCACTTTATGAAGTAATTCATTTTCTACGAAGAAACATTTCAAGAATTTTAGGCGGGATTTGAACCCACGTCCTTTCGGTTGCGCGCCAGCACGCTACTCACTACGCCACGTAAGGCAGCTTGCACGGCTTGGGAACGAAGAGTGTTGTGTCATGAGAACTAGGTCGTTGTGTGACTCAAGAGCATGAGAAGCGAATGAGAAGGCGATGCGAACGGGGCCCGATAACGCAATCGAGTTTCATTCTTAAAGGCGAAGCTTAAGCGTCCTCCAAGTTTCTCATTTTGCGTCATTGCCGTGCAACCTTAAGCAGAACGCGACATTCTACACGCTTTAAAAAGAAAAAGATAAAGATTAGTTTTGTGTTTTGGTGGAATGAGTTATCTGCAAACTAGCAAGGTCACAGGCCCCAACGGGGCGTGTGTTTGTGAACTAGTCTTCTTACGCTGTGCTGGGCTTTCTAGAGCGGCGTGTCAGTCTTGTACCTGGTCTGAGGTGCGAATAACGATTCGTAGCCTTGTTCGCATGATAGACCCTCATTACAAATCGGACCGCCAGGCGTTCAGTTTTTCCACTGAACTATTCAAATTTTACACTGTGCATCGACATGCTTATACATCATATAAAGGGCAGTTTGACACTCTCGACATCCATTCCACGATGTTCTGTGCGTCTTGACAACCCTCTTCGTCCAATTTCCCAATATATTCAAAATGGTGTTTTAAATCATGTACCTGGAAGTTCCACTAGTAAAACAAATAGAATTGGCGAATTTTATTAAAAACCATTTTGAATAGTGTTACTTACAGCCAGCGCCAACACAGACAAAAGGGGCACTAAAGTGAATTCTTAGTTTGCAGTTGACGATGGATATTTTTTGTGAGCATCTTGCCAGAAGCACTGATTTCAATCATGCGTCTAGGACGGACTTCTATTCTCAAGTTCGTCGTCACAGCTGGAGAACATATCAAATGGGTTCAGCAATATAACATCAACCGTGATGCTGAACACAAGTAAGCTACTTTTCTAATATTGATTGAAAGGTCAAGGAGTTAACAGACATTTCGAAAAATTACCCAATCATCAAGAAGCATGTTGTGTTTGTAGGTACACGCGCTCTGCATGCTGCCGTCTGGGGCGGTAATTTTGAAACCAAAAGTTTTAAGCAAATGACACGTTGCCCGCGCGTCCATCAGTGTGTGCACGTCAGAACGCAGTGGTGCACGTCGCGTCAAATTACACTGTAGCATGCTCCTTGGGCTTGGATAATTTCGAAAAACATCTATACTTCGTTTCACGTTATCTGCGAGCGAAGCCAAAGGTACAAGTACAAGCAGGCTGCCTTGAATAATGCTTGCAATCCACAGGCACACGTGCGAAACAGGAACACTCAGAGCGCTGGGCTCTCACTTCTAGCTTTGACTTCGCTCGCGCATAAGGCGATACGAAATATATTTGCAACTTGTAGACGGCCTTGAGACACACGACAGAGGTGTTTGAAGCATGGTAGGCTTAAGGTTCCTAGGTAGGCTTTGCTTGCTTATTTTTTTCCGGTCTAAAAAGAACGCTCGCGAAATATAAAAGTACCACGAGACAACGCGCCCTCGTGCCGCGATTGGTGGGCGCGTTGTCACGTGGTCGAGCGTCCGGCACTTCTTCGCTAGAATAATCTAGTGTGGGGTCGCGTATAGAACCAGCTGAGGTGATACAGCACTGACTCTACAATAGTAGGTAACACTTCCCCCCAAACCTCGCTTTTCTCCGACCGATAGGCTTCTACGCCTGTGACGCGTGATGAAGCGTTTTCTTCCAAAATGCGGTCGCTGGGTAAAAAGATGAAAGGGTGTGAGGGGGAACGAGCTATAAGAGAGGAGGTTAAGATAGCGGTGGACCGACGCACCGGCGTTTCAGAGTCCTTTCAAGGTTGATACGCCACGTGGCGTGAAAGTCAGGAACTAGGCCGGCATGTCCCAGAAAGCTGGCCACGATGTAACTTTTGTTCTTGTTCTTTTTTTTTCTTGAGAAGAGCAAGGACTGAGCAGGTAATTTTGTTTTTACCTTTTTTTTTTGAAGGTTTAAAAAATTTGTTTGTTCAAATGTTCGCTCCTCGGCTGACGAGTTACACACTACTTAAAGCAGTTTCAGGCAACACGCTAAAACGCCATTTTTTTACCTTCAAATTCGAGTCCGCAGCCGGTGTTCGCAGAAAGGGGAAAGGTGGCCAAATTTGGGGTCAAGTATTATAGTTTTAGCTTAGTAGATTGCCACGCACATGGTTCATAGTCTGCACGCCGTGCATGGTCCGCACTTGGTGTCTAGAATCCGAAAGGAAAACATATTGCACAGCGCACCTGGCCAAATATCTGCTTTCAAGGCTCACAAAGAAGCCTGTATTATGCATAGGTCATCATTATCATAATCGTTTGTTCACTGAATTTGTAACGCTTCGTCAAGATAAAGGATTAAAAAAAAAGAAGATTCCTGAATTTAGTGGAAACTGTACATGGTCCACACGCGTAATGTATTTACTTTCAAGCACGTGTAGTCCGTGCCCTATAGTACAAAGAAATACGGTACCTTTCTTATGAAAGCAACTACAACCTGCATTTCCTTAAATACTTCCAATAGATAATTTGAGGCTCGGGTCATTCAGGTCGTGCATCGCTTGAGCACCACACTGGAAATTCGGCACCTCCGTTAAAGGTAGCTCTACAGTCGTGTTATTTCTTCATCCTTCATTCAATATCAGCTGTTGAAACCAAGTCCTATTTAATGAGGTAGCCAACTAATCTATCCTTCAACATGAGACAACAAACATTGACTGGTAGTTTCAGTTTAAATGTTAAGCTGTACCGCTAATGCCCTAGTCAAACTGGAGCGACAAATAGAAACAAACGACAGCTACAAGCCTCAAAGCAGAGTTTCGCGATTTGATAAGCTCTGCAGAATAAAGGAGGCTATGCTCAAACATCAGCATCGTGCACCAGAGGGTATCTTTGGCAGTCTTGCAATCACTCGTGCTTAGTTCATGAGCACCAAACGACTCAACGCCTGCCAATGGTATATTTGCGAGCATGTTGCATGCGTTTTGAGGCTTGTCCCTGTCGTTTGTTTCTGTTTGTCGCTTTTTTGGGACTCGAGCATAACTGTAATACCATGACCTGTATATCCTCGACGCAAAATATAGCGCACACATTTATCGCCCATGCGCATTCTAAATTGGTGAAAATGCATCCAGTAATACACTCATAGCACCGTGCACTGCGTGTGCTGTATGCCAAAAAAAAAAAATAGATGAATAAATAATTTGTAAAATATTCCATTTAGAAAAGAAACGTATTGTGATTAAAAATTAGAAAAAAACGAATGGTACAGAGGAGAAATAGCTCGTAGCGTCTGGGTTCTTCGCCAGAAGTCATAAGGACTGTAATCAAAATTAGATCAAATCGTAAAAACGTCTTCATAGCTGGTTTCTCACAAAAGGACCTGCTGATACCAAAGAGCACTCTTGGCTTCTGCGTTTTTCAGAAAACTTCGAGCGCTATTATCAAGTGCACAAGTTATTGCGCGCGGCCTGATGAATTCTTGGAATGCGCGTTAGCATAAAAATGTTTTCCGCGAGATTCTTTTCAAATGTTCTTGTAATATATCATATACTATGTTGAGCGCGCCTTTCGACGTCTGAGTACGACACAGCAGATTAATTCGTTTTTGTTAGGCTCTTTGTAGTTGAATTTTTCTTTCCAAGGTATTCAGGCTTGCTACCAAAAACAAGAACATATCTAGCTATACGAGCAATCGTCATTAATACCATTGGAAATACTCATACAAAGAAACCTCTGACAACTAGGTAGTTGTATCAACAGACTACAAAACATTAAGTGGTTCAAGACAATGTCCTTTAACGTTTACACTTATTATGTAAGTGAAAACACACAAAACACGAAACACACAAAACAATTTTGGGTTGTGCGCGACAGCTACTTAATTAAGATGTTACTACAAAAATAATTATTAAATCCGAAAAATGAAAGCCATGTAATTTGTGTGCAATCTGAAAGGAGAAGTGTGCTAGACAACCATGCTTCAAATACAACTGTACTTTCTACATTAAGAAAATGGGCGTATAATAGGTCATGGGGCTCCTTTGTACGGAACTGGGGATATAGTTGCATAGGTGTGCATGTTTTTTTTTGTTTTGTTTTTTTCTCAATACCAGCCTCAATCCAGAGAAATTAACTACCGGCCTGATTTTAAACACCATGTGCCGATCTCTGCAGCTTTTTCTTAGCCACCCTCAGTCCCCAAGCCTAAATATTGTCACTAAAAGCTTTAAGAAACCCTCATATTTGGTACTTCTTCAAGGGACCTCAGGAGGGATATTGAACCGAACTTTCGAGCTCACAAAACAAGGTTGGACGGATAGGCAGGACGCTGCCAAACCCGAAAACATATCTCATACAGCGATATCTCTAACAGATCGCCGTATTTTTGGAAAAGAAGTGCGCGATTGAACACGGCCGACGAGTCCGACGTGACCAGGCACGACACGATCCCCATTCCCTCTCATCCTCCCTACGTCCCGTCGACCTGGTGAACTGAAGCGAGGAGGAGAGTAGCGAGGCGGCTTCGATCCATTCTCAAATTCTCCCGTAGGACAATGACGTCAAAGATCTCGCTTGATTGCGCCCTTCTTTTTCGGAAGAACGGATATCCGTTTGAGATATCGATGTATGAGTGATATTTTGGAGTTCGTAGCGTCCCGTTCAACGCTTTAGTGGCCTTATTTTACGAAATCAAAATTTCGATTCAGTATCCCTAAAGTTATTTCAATAAATACCATACACCCTGGGTAAACACTTCACGATCATCAGATGCCCTGATTGTTGGCGTTTTTTTTTTTCTTTCTTTTCTTGCACAAGAATGAATTGTTGCAACAATAAGAAGCAAGGTGTAGATGTTCCGGTGTTTACTTTAAGAAGTCGCATTTTTCGACCACAACGTGCGAAGAAACGATAGCGATAGCTATAGTACGGTCGTGCAATGCGGGATGGAATGGTTCATTCATGTACCTGAGGATTGCGTGGTTAATTTTCATAGCCGTCGTGGTTGGCGTTGTGGATGCCACGGACGGCCGCCACCCGAGCTCGGTGATTCGTGAAGTAAGTGTGCAAGCGCGGTGAAAGTTTCTAAAACCATCCAACATTGCGCGTAGCAGCTGAATAGTGCCAAAGTGGGATTGCTCATAACGCGAGTAAAGTTGGAAAACAAGCCTTTGAAGCAGCCGACACGGAAGACTTCCCTTTCTTCGAGCGATTACTGAAGGGATGGCAGGGCGGTCGACGGAAAAACTCAACCTCTCTGGCCTCACACCAAGAGCGGTGAGAAGGGTTTTTTCCGTGGCGGCGACGACGGCAGACGAGGTCGAAATCTCTGCAGTGTCGCGCGTAAAGCAATCGCTTGAAAAACAGAAATGGTGTGTTTATATGCGTGTGTGTGCGTGTTCACATGTGTGTGCGTGCACGCGCGTGTGTGTATGTATGTGTGTTAGTGTAAATATGTTTGTGTCAGCGTGTGTGTTAGTGTGTGTGTGTGTTCTCTTCAAATGTCGGTGCATTTTGGTGACACGCTTCGGACTAACGCTAAACACGGGGATTATCTATGAAAAAAGATCTTATTGAAGTCGAATCAAAAGGAGGGAGTTTTGATCAAAAGTAGCCCTGACAGATGAAAGAACTAAAAATGTGTGTCTTGCCGGGTTAATTTTTTTTTATTTATTAATTTTTTTTTATTTTTCTGGGTTTTAACTACGCATCGCCAAACGCTCATTTCCCACCCGAAAGCAGCGCAAGAGGTCCGAACCAGGTTCCAAATTTACAGCGCGAACCGTTATTTAATTGAAAAGTTCTAAGAAAAATTGTGACGGACGAAGGTCTCGAATACATGGTGCTCTACATACTTGGGTAGTAATTCAATTACAGTAATTGAATTACTGTAGTTAATTGCTCCGCCCTGTTAAACTGTAATTCTAATTAATTACTTCTGGCTAAAAGGAATTGTAATTGTAATATAAATATTTTCTAGCGTTAGTAATTGTAAAATTTCAGGCACAATTACGATTTCTTTTGCAAGATTGTGCGCGCCGGCGCTTTTCCCCCCTGACCGCGGAGACGACAGTACAGCCAAAGCGACAGGGGAGAGAGTGTATCCCAACCTGCTCAAAAGGAGGGAAAGGAGGAATGAGAAAGAGAGGCTGGGAAAGAACGGAATGAAGGGCTTTGAAGAGTGTAAAACGATTTAATAAAACATTTGAGAAAAGAAATGTATAAATGAGGGCTACATTAGCGTCCGTTTTCGTGCCTGTCGTAGCTGAATCTTGTTCTTTAATGAGAATCGCAAGGTTTAACCCAATACGAACTGTTTATTAGTCTAAATCTACAACTCAAGCTTCGTTAAACAGAGCAGAGTAATGGACCTTTGACGAGAAGCGTTCTGCGCACGCGCGAGCACTCGATGCCAAGCGGCGGAAGTCGGCACTAGAAATCGAGGAAATTCGGAAGGAGGCTGTGGATCAGCGAGTAGAACACGTAATTGCAACATATATATATAATTGTGTTACACAAAAAAAGAAAGTGGACGGAAAGAAAAACATGACGTTTGGGTGGACGCCACAGATCCCCCTCTTTAGAGTCGCGTTGGGCACGCGCCGCTGCTCGGAGAGCGTAGAAACTGGTAGCGTAGCTCCATTATCTCTTGGTAGCGCAGGTAGGTCACTTCCTCGATTTTTAGTTCGTGCAGCCACCGCCTGGTGCCGTCGGTATGTGAAAAAGGTCCATTGCGTGGCGTCTTTCGTGGCGTTCCTTTTCGATTTTCCCTCAGACCTCGTCGTCCCGTGATCATTTTCCTTCTCCTCCTCCCGCCGACGTTTCAGATTCCGCTTCTTTCCCGGTCCTCTTTTCACACCACCAGATGGTTGATGGCGGCGGCAGACATCTCGTCTTGCTCAAGCTCGCCCGAGCTGGTGTAAACATCACGTGAGGCCACGGGCAAAGCTCAGTCTGTCAGGAGCTCGTTGAGGTTACTCGAGCATCCACGTGCTTTCCTCGTGTTCGTCTCTCTTTCTTCTTTGTGTGTACTTATTTTCGTCCTGTTTGTTTCCTTTGTTTTACGCTGCGCCGTACCACGTGAGATTTATCGGCATCTCGTTGTCGGTTTTTCTTTCTCTTGCATTCCTGAGCTCCGAGCCAGAGTTCAACTTACAACAATCTCCCCCGGAATGAGCGGGCACGGTCGTTCTTGTAACTCCAACGGGTACAGATGTTGAATTGTTCGGCGAAGCCTTTCTCCCCCGGGTATGATCAGCTTACATGCTCTTGCTCTGCCGTCCCTTCCTTGAATGGTCTCCTCTATTCTGCAGGTTTTCAACATGTGTCTTGGTAGACGGTCTTCCTTTAGAAGAACTAGGTCGCCAGCTTGGCGTCCCGATGAGGCAGTCTGTTTGACCAGGTGCGCTGACCTTAGTTCGAGCAGATACTCACTCCGCCACCGTCTCCAGAAATTGTCCACCACCGCAGTGCGGTATTCCCATCTTCGAGCAAGCTTATCTCCAGCTGGTAGCGCTTCCGTTGGTAGTCGATGTGGCGGAAGGCTCGTTAGTTTCCTCCCCACTTGAAAGTGAGCTGGGGAAAGCACCTCTGGTTCCTCGGCGTTGGCGTACGCGTACGTCAGAGGGCGAGAATTTATGACGGCCTCAACCTCGGCCAGGACAGTCGTTTGTTCCTCAAAATACAAGCTGCTGCGTCCCAACACCTTGCGCAGAGAAACCTTGACGGATCGCACCATTCTTTCCGAAACGTTTGATAGTGGCAGTTACGCGGATCATCTTGGTTGACGACTTGTACCTTTCCAAGTCGAAAACTGGAAACAGAGATGGTGCAGTTACTTGTAACAGCATTGCCTTCTTTTCTTCTGCTTTGTTGTCCGCAACCTGGCGAGCATTTTCAACTTGACCTGGCCAGCCTTCTTCATTGCATAAGATCCAGGTCGGTCCGCTCCACCACGTTGTGTTGTTTACGAGCTTCGCTGGAAGAAGTCCGCGTTTCCATAGATCAACTGGGTTTTCCGCTCCAGGGCAGTGTCTCCCCTATTGAAAAAACCAGCAAGAAAATCAAGCTGGCCAAGCTGGTCTAGCTGGTTTTTAAGCTGGTTCGAGCTGGTTCGAGCTGGCCTACGTGGTAATCAAGCTTGTTCAAGCTGGTCATGCTGGTTCGAGCTGGCACTGCTGTTGGGCAAGCTGGTACTCAAGCTGGTTCGAGCTGGTACTCAAGCTGGTTCAAGCTTGTCAAGCTGGTTCGAGCGGGTCAAGCTGGTTCAAGCTGGTTCGAGCTGGCACTGCAGCTGGGCAAGCTGGTAATTGAGCTGGTTTGAGCAAGTACTGAAGCTGGTTCAAGTTTGTCAAGCTGGTTCGAGCTGGTGCTGGAGCTCGCCCAAGCTGGTTCGAGCTTGTCAAGCTGGTCTTGCTGGGAGCGCGCACGCCAAGGTCGCCTAGAGGTGGCCGAGCTGGCATTGCTGGGAGCGCGCGCACCAAGGTCGGCTTAGGCTGGGGCGAGGTCACGTCCTGTTCTTTGTCTTCTCGTTTTTGGAAGACGACCGGGCGCTTCAGGCGCGCTGCGAGCTTCCTTTGTGTGCGAGAAGAGAGAGAGAGAGAGTGGTAGGAACGGAGAATTGGAGACACGTTTGGCTATCTTCGGCAGATTTTCGAAGGGACGGCTGTGTGCGCGTTGTTTGAAGACTACTTGATCGGCGGTGCAAGCGAAGCGGGATTTGAGGAGACAGCGAGCGGCAGTCCGTTCAGCACGGGAAGAAGTCGGACGCCCCGACTGAGGCGTCGCTACGTGTCTTCGAACGTGAGTGTGCTCGTGAATGACGGAGGTGCCGAGGAGTATCGTACATGCCGTCCAAGCTACACGGATTTCCTCGCTTCTGCCGACTACGCAAGAAGGCCGCTTCACTCCCATTACTGGCGGGACCCAGGTTCGCTTCTCTCATCCGTGTAGTATTTTTTATTGCTATTGCCTGCTTTTGGCGTGTGTCGAGTATTTCTCGTGTTGAGAGATAAGCAATCTAGTTTTAATAGCATTGTTTGTTTTGCACCGAGAACCACTGTCTGCGTTGGTTAGTACTGTGTCAGCGCCGAGGACGTGTAGCATCTGAACTCATGTGAGTAGGCCGCGAGTACGAAAATAATAAATTGGATGCCGAGCTGGCTTTTCTAAAGAGTTTGGCTTGTTTATCCTGTGTATCAATGTAAACTGGTTAAACTGGTGGGGAAGTCAACCGGCTTAACCACCATGCTAAACAGGGCAAGCTGGGGCAATAACTCAGCTTGAAGCTGGGACCAGATCAACCAGCATGACCAGCATGACCATATCAACCAGCATGCCAAACTGGGCATGCTGGAGCAATAACCAAGCTAGAAGCTGGGACCAGATCAACCAGCATGACCAGTATGACCGGATCAACCAGCATGCCAAACTGGGCATGCTGGAGCAATAACCGAGCTTGAAGCTGGGACCAGCTTAAGCTGGTGTTTTCAATAGGGTCCAGTCTTTTGGGTCCGTCAATGCTTCTATCTCCGAGACCCGATTGTCCACGAACTGTTTCCACCTGCTGGCAGAGCTTCGGATCCAGTGCCACACCACCCTAGAGTCCGTCCAAAGACACGTTTTGATGTCTGATGCGCGCAGTCATTCCTGAGTGAACTTTGTTAAGCAAGCGCCTATCAGTGTTCCAATTACCTCCAATCGCGGAGTGTGAGTCGTTTGCGGGGAGCTACCCTTGCTTTCGCCATCACGAAAGCCACGTTGCTCTCGCCGTTTGTACCCGCCGATGTGATATATTCCACAGCACCGTATGCTTTAGGGCTTGCGTCGCAGAAAACGTGGAGCGTCTTTGGTCGTTCGTTGTTGGAGTCGCTAATTATTTGTATCGGAATCGAGATACTCTTTAAACAGGGGAATTCTTTACACCACCTGTCCCACTCCTCTTGGAGATCCGCGGGCAGTGTATCATCCTAGTCGACGCCTCGTTCAAACAAGCTCTGGAACAGGATCTTCACAGTTGCTACTGCGGGCGCCAGAAAACCCAAAGGGTCAAATATCCTTGAAGACGCTTGCAGCAAAAATCGTTTGCTGTCCTTCCTTGTTCCCAGGAAGTGGATTAGAGAGTTCATGTCGAACCTGAATACGTCATTCTTAGGCTCCCATGTAATGCCTAGTATCTTTGTTGTTTCACCGAGCTCAAACACATCCTCGTGAGTGTGGTTCTCTTCTCTCAAGTCTTTCAGCAGCCCTGGATCGTTTGTGTTCCACTTTCGAAGTCGCATTTCTGCTTTACCTAGTATTACCGTTGCTTCAGTGGCGAGAACCTTCGCCTCCTCTAGATTGCGGGCACCTGTCACCAGATCGTCTACATACATGTGCTCACTCAAATTATTTGAGGCGGTGGGGTACTCATCTTTCAAGACTTCAAAATGGTGTCTGAGCGTTGCGGCTAACAGAAATGGACTGGATGTCACTCCGAAGGGGACCCGAGTCATTCTCCACGTTACGACTGGCGGAAGTGGCTGGCCAGACTGTGCCGTTGTCTCATACCAGAGAAACCGGAGCGCGTCTCGGTCTTCTTCGGGGAGTACGACTTGCAAAAAAGTATTTTCAATGTCCGCTACGATGGCGATGTTGTGGGTGCGGAACTTGTTCAGCAAGTCAGGCAGGTCAGGGTTCAAGTTTGGTCCACTACACAAGGTGTCGTTCAACGATGAACGTCCTTCAGTGCTCGATGACGCATCGAATACCACTCGGAGTTTTGTTGTTTTACTGTCCTGTCGTATCACCGCTTGATGTGGCATGTAGTACACCGGGTTCTTGGTCATTTCGTTCTTTTTTACGCTTTCAGCGAATCCATTTTTGAGGTATTCCCGGATCGCCTTGTCATACTCTTGCATGAGCGTGTTGTTCTTGTTGAGGCGTTACGTTAGGGATCGAAGCCTTTTTTGTGCTATTTCTTTGTTGTCCTTAAGCGTGTCAACCTTTTCGTTCCATGGCAGTGAGACTTGGTACCGTTCGTTCTCAAATTTTACGGATTTCTTGAATTCGCTGAGCGACTCCGTCTCTGAAGTCTTCGTCACGTTGTCAGCTATTCCGATGTGCTCAAGTTCCCAGAATGATCTAAGCTGAGCCAAAATTTCCGCGTCGTTTGTTTCGGACACAGTCACCCTCATCACTCCTGTTGTTGACGAGTAGATTGTCGCAGAAGTAGAGGTAACGGGACCCTGAATTGTCCACCCGAGGATGGTGTCGACTGCCATCAGCTTCCCATCCAAGCGCTTGACACCGCCGTTCACAATGTCCCAGAAGTCATCGGCTCCAATGAGAAGGCTTATTCCCTCCTCGCATGAATTGCCCCAGAGCTCCACATCCGCGAGGTTCATTCCGCCAGGCAGACCCCGCAGTTCCTCGGAGGGGTTGTTCGTGACATCTGAGCAGATGTGAGGGACCTCGAGGGCTCCTATTCTTACGGACCTTCTGTCGTATTGGCTGCGGAGCCACAGTTCCACTCGCTTGCATTTCGTTTTCGTTGCTGCATCTCCAAACGTGAAAATGGTCAAGTCCTCCTCACCCAGTTCCTTTAGTTGAAGCCTCTTGCAGACGGTTTGGCGAATAAAAGTCCGCTGGCTTCCGCCGTCGATGAGAACTCTAATCCGGCAACGCTCTCTTTCACCTTCTGCCCAGGCTTGAGTTGTCTGGAGAAGTACTCGCTTTCCATTGTTCCTTTCTGTGTTCGTTATCTTGAGCGTTGACTGGAGTGTCGTTCCTCCCGACGTTGATGTTTCACCGGCGGCCGCCATTTCTTTCACCGTATTCTTATGCTTGGGCTTGAAGTTCGGGTCGCACATGGCACTTGCGTGTCTCCCTGCACACTGCGCACACTTCAGCCACTTTGCATTTCTGCAATCTTTTGCTCGATAGTTTTTTTTTGGTGCAACGATAACATCGGTTTTCAGCCTTCAGAACACGCTTGCGTTCGTCGTTGGTCATTGAGGATGTGCAGTTCGCAGTCAGATGAGCACATGATTTGCAGAGCACACAGTTCTTTTCATCCAGGCCTGCTGCCGCTGTTAGTACAGATGCAGAAGGAGGATAACGACTGTGCCGATCATTTCTTGCACGAAAGCTTCTTTGATCCTCGGTTCGGTGCACGGAATGTCCTGACCCATATAAACTTCTTTCTCGGCTTTCTATCTCGATTTGCAGGAAGTCCAGAAAGTCTCTCAGCTTGTTGTGCTTTGTCGCTGTTCGTGAGGCGGACCTCCGGTTGTACTGCAGGCTCAGATCGGCCGGCACGACCTTTCGAAGAACGGTAAGGAGCATCGTTCGATTGAACCCCCAGGGCGTCAAGACTTCGAACTCCCGTCTCCGCTTCATCGTACAACGCTCTGAGTGCATTGACGTTCCTGGAGTCATGAACTGGTTTGATCCCTAGCAGTCGTGACAGATGGCTTTCGGTGATCAGCTCCTGTTGACCAAATCTTTTCTTCAGGAGGTCGATTGAAACTTTGTAGTTCTCAGAGGTTACGGCGAGTCCCTGAATTGCCGCATCAGCTTTTCCGGTCAGGTAGCTTTTGAGGTACTTGAACTTGTCGAGTTCCGAGAGAGTTTCTTTCTGGTAAATGATACAGTCAAATTGGCTCCAAAATCCTTGCCATGCTCGTATGTCCCCTTGGATTTTCGTTTTCTCAAGTTTCGGGAGCTTCACTGTCGTAGTCATCCGTCCTTGATTTGCGATAGTTTTGACGGGCGCGTTCTGCATCAAAGATAACCTGGCAGCGGCTTGTTCACGTTTTGGCAGCTTGTTTCGCAATCGCGTCCTCGTTACGCTGTTTGGTTTTAGAAATAATTTCTCAACTGAAACAGCCTTACTTAGTCAAAAAGAATTTATATGAAAGAACTTTGAAAAGAAAAACTTGGTTCTCGGGGTGTTTTTGGACTTTACCAAGGCATTCGATTGTATTCGTCATAAGGTCCTATTTAAAAAAAAAACTTGAAGTTTACGGTATCCGTGGCCAGGCGCTATTACTTCTGCAATCTTATCTAGAGCATTGACAGCAATATGTATCCATCAATGGTAATTCCTCCACTATTAAGCCTATTATGTCAGGCATTCCACAGGGTAGTGTGCTAGGGCCATTCCTTTTTAACACGTACATAAATGATATAATTGACGTCAATAAAGAGGCAAAATTTGTAATGTATGCCGATGATGCAAGCATATTTTTTTCCTCCGAAACCGCTGATGAGCTAATCGATATGGCTAACTTAACTTTGTCTAGAATTAAATCTTGGGGTGATAGTAACTCGTTGACAGTAAATAGTAGTAAAACAAAAGCTGTTATTTTTCGTCAAAAAAATAAACCTGTGGTGGTGTCTAAGCTTCTCCGTTTTAATTCGTCTCGAATTGAAATAGTCAGTTGTTTTAAAACTCTCGGAGTATTTTTTAGTGAAAATATGTCCTGGGATAGCCATATAAACTGTATTATTCCAAAATTAGCTCGCGTGGTTGGAATTGTGAATCGCTACCGTTACATATTGCCAACGAATGTGAAACTCTTGATCTATAACTCCTTGTTTTACTCCCACTTAGCCTACTGCTACCTCGTTTGGGGTACATCAACGTTAACTAATATTGAAAAACTGTTCATACTAGAAAAGAAAATACTCAGAGGTATAGGTAATGTACCTTTTGATTTTCACACTGCTGAATTATTTAAAACCTATAGGATAATTGATGTTCACAAATTGTATTCATACCGACTTTGCACCAGTTTTAAAAGTGAAAGAATAAAGGGCACACGTTTCTTAGAAAATCTTGCATTGTTGGAGGAAAACTCACCTGTGTATTCTACGCGTCACGCGGAGAACTGGAAGATGGTTACTCAGCGAACGAACTATGGCTCTCAGATGCTCCAATTTACTCTTCCAAATTTGTTAAATACTTTTTGCGCTAGTAATGTTTTCCTCGAAAACTTGACTTTCAAAGACTTGCGTGGATATTTTTGTACATGATGCATTCTTTTCATAAAACGTTATTTGTTTTCTTTTCTTTTTCTGTTAACAATACCCTCAGCTGCTACATGATGTGACTTTCATGTTTGTTTCTTCGATGCTTGCCGTTGACCACTGTAAGGGGACCGAGGACCAGTCAAGCTGCATATCGCAGCTTTTTTCTTCGGGCTCCTACATCAAGATTGATGGAAATAAAGATATTATTATTATTATTATTCTTTTATGGTAAACTTCCGCGCCTGTCATCTCCTCTTCTATCGATTCGCAGTCCACGACTGCTTCCATCTCGTGGTCCAGTTCCTTTAACGTTGATTCTTTGGACACCAGAAGTTCAAACTTTTCTTGAAGCTCACCCGTATGCGTGTCTTCCGTGGCCAGCAGAACGTCGGTTTCGTTCAGGAGTTTCGTTGTTGATATTCGGACCACTGCTCTTCTGCGTCTCAGTCGGTCGATTGTAGCTTGAGTTGCCATTTCTTCGTTCGGGGGCTTCGTTGGCGCTTAATCCCGGGTTTCGGCACCGGAACGTTTTGTTGTTTAATGACAACCGCAAGGTTTAACCCAATACGAACTGTTTATTGGTCTAAATCTACAACTCAAGCTACGTTAAACAGAGAAGTTATTTTGCGTGGCGTCTTTCGTGGTGTTCCTTTTCGATCTCTCCCTGAGACCTCGTCGTCCCGTGATCATTTTCCTTCTCCTCCTCCCGCCGACGTTTCAGATTCCGCTTTTTTCCCGGTTCTCTTTTCACACCCCCAGATGGTTGATGGCGGCGGAAAACATCTCGTCTTGCTCAAGTTCGCCCGAGCTGGTGTAAACATCACGTGAGGCCACGGGCAAAGCACAGTCCGTCAGGAGCCCGTTGAGGTTACTCGAGCATCCACGTGCTTTCCGCGTGTTCGTCTCTCTTTCTTTCGTTGTGTGTACTTATTTTCGTCCTCTCTGTTTCCTTTTTTTTTTTTTTACACTGCGCTGTACCACTTGAGATTTATCGCCATCTCGGTGTCGGTTTTTCTTTCCTTGCATTCCCGAGCTCCGAGTCAGAGTTCAACTTACAACAAGTCTGTTTCCTCGTCTCTTTTCGCTTCCTGTTGCTCGTGACTCTCCACGCGTTGTCCTCTCGTCCTGGCCTGTGTAACCGTCCCGAGGCGCGCAGTGTCGCTTTGCATTGAGAACCTGCAACAGTCTTGTCTAAAAGGGAAAAGAAAAGGCTGCCGTGGCCTTCTTACGAAAATGGTTTTGAACAGACTAGCAGCAATAAAAAAATATAATCGTGAGGTGCAAACTCTGCGCACCGTCTCTGAAACAATATTCAACAAACTTAAAGGCGACCTTCGATTTGCGCAAACATTTGCTGGTAGGCAACTTTTTTGTCACTCTCAATAATACTTACAGTTATAAAAAAATAATAATGGCTCGTGTATATCTTCCAGCTGAAACACGCTCAAGTAATTTATGAAATCGAGGCGTCCAAGAGGCTGGAATTTCGGAATAATTCGAGGGTTCTAATTTTTGCGACGCGGTGGGATCGCAATATAGATTTCAATAGTGTTATATTTTACCGGAGTTGTTCTCGGGACCTATTTGGCGTGAATTCTAGGCGATTCGTGAAATTCGCGAAATGAAGTCGTTTACAGTATATTATGAAATTTTCGAGTTGGTTCTTGCCATGCTAAATTCAAATCGGTCTTTTTTTTTTGGGAGACGCATAACATCGATACAATCATTGCTATCCTAATGATTAGCTACATCACGATCCTAAATGTATTACCGATATCGGGAGATTTTTGGTGTTACCGTGCACCGGATTAACCAAGAATCCCTGGCAAGAAAGTTGCTGCTATTCGGACACTAGCTTGATGGAAGTGACCACTTCGCGAGCTGCGGTTACCCACATCCGGTATATTACCCGTCCACAGACAAAGAGAGGCAGCGAGTCATCGTGGCTGAAATGTTTTCGTAAGTTGTCGTATTCTTTAAATGATTGACGTCGTTTACAAGTTTCTCTTATCAGCCATTTTTACGTGAGTTGTATTTGTTTTCTTCTATTATTTTAAAGTGGATTTTTTGTTGGTTTGACATGGATACCATTTGCATAAGCACTAAGGAGACTGACCTCGCACCTGTGAATTTTCTCACCATTGATTCGGGAGCCCCGATTCGGTTCTTATTAATTCCTGGGCCATTATTATTTCAACTCAATTTACAATAACATGAAACCTTTGTAGGTGTATGGGGTGGTATAAGCGCGTGTCGATTGAAATTTGTATAACACTAATAGAATATTCAGATATGACTTTCAATTGTCACATTTTTATTTGCCTGGCTAACAAAAGCGTGTCAACCCAATTTCGCTTCGCGATCGGGCGTCTTGGAGTATATAAAAAATATTTTATTTATTTAGAATATAAGAATGCAGGAGTTTATTACTCCAAACTGTCAAGTTCTATCATTCATTTAACAAATTTCATAGAAGCAAAGAACAATACGTGATATTTATACAGCGGCCATACGTATAGCTCGTTTAAAGTTATATGGCCCAAGGTGGGTAGCTCTCAGATAAAAGTAATTGTAAAGTAATTGCATTACTTTTTAAAACTAATTTGTAATCTTAATGAATTAATTTTCACGTAGTAGTAATTGTAATTGTAGCTTTTGAAGCAAAGTAATTGTATTTGTAACTAAATTACATTTTGAATGTAATTTACCCATGTCTCGTGCTCTATGGCGCCACAAACCGAAAACGAGCGAAAATGTGCCCTATATTCCCATTGAAATTTTCATAAAATCAGTATAACTTTTGAATAAACATCGGTACGTGCTGAAACTTTGGCATCTGGTTTGGACCTGTAGCGTTAGCCAATGCCGTGTATAAAGAGAGTGTAGTCAATGGGAGGCGCGGACAGAGCCAAGGCGTGCTCCAGACGCAGAAAGAGGGCTTGACATGCTCTCTTGGCCAACGAGAAGCCGAAACGAATCCTGTAGTCGTTGTAGCGAGGAGTTTTAGTCATCGGTATATGGTTTTACTAAGCGCGTAAGAGTTAAATGTAGTAACTCTTCATTGCCAAAAATAGGGTGCACGTGATGTTTCCATCATGATCATGCAGAATGATGTAAGAAACGAATGTGCCGCTCGAACTCTGTTTTGCTCAGACAGAGGGTAACCGCACCGACACAAGGTTTTCGGCCCTCGGCACCTGGCTTACGGATTATGTCGATCTTTCCGCTAGTCTGAGTCTTCCGCATGATTTCGGATGACCGTAATTGAAACATCGCGTTCACCATATTTTCAAGCACTGAAAGTTACTCCGACGCGCTTATTGAGTTTTTTTGTCGCGACCACCGCCAGGGTATTATTTCCGGCTTCTGGTTGGCCACATTCCAAGTTGTGAAGACGCCCTGGAACACGCCCAGTGCGCTTTCGGCCCATGAAATATCCTGATTTGACTCCGATACTTCCCAATGAATGGTCGAACTCTGTACATGCGGCCCTGGCGCTGCCTCTCGGCGATGAATGAGCGTTCGGCCAATCATAGTTTGTTTTTGCGGTAAAACAAAAACCTGTAAATAGTATTTCGGGGCACACTCTATGCGTCTTTTGAGAATAGAATCCTATAGACAATTGATATCAGACTTACAAGGCTTCGTCCTGCCCAATAGTTCTTGAAGTGTCTTTTTCCTACCCTGTTTGGTAAGATATAGGCACATAAAACGTAGCCTCCCCAACTTCTTTTCGCACACAGTTTCTCACGCATAGCTTTTCAGGATGCATAATCGTTGCGGGTATCGTCACAATAATCGACATACTGCTTTATGCAAAGCTTTCCGTCAAAGAACCATTACGTCTTTAAAGGTTTTTTTGCAGCCTATTCGTTTTATTGAATGTTAGCAACCGTAGGATTAAGTTTGCCGGTTGTTTCTTTTTCTTTTTTCATGTCCACCGATTCGCCTTAAAATTATCTCATCGCACACGTAGGCACGGACGGGTCAACAACATGGCGAAATGTTTCTAAGAAATCAAATGCTTTCGTGAAGTTATTAAACTTTCCGTATACGTTTTTCGAGTCAGTTCCAAGCAGTAGCCCTCAGCTGGGAACGATGCTAGTCACAGAGAAAATGACGTTGATGTTGGTTACCCCGCCATCGCTTCCGCGCCCGCCCGCACCGATCTCGAGGTGCTACCGAGAACGCATAGTAGGCAAAATCAGGACTCAGTTACCGTACCCATACAATGCGTGGCGGCAGCCGGTGCTGTGCCGTCGACAGCACGAACAGCAGCAAAAGTTCCACAAACGTGTCGTTTGATAGCTTTCCGAAGGACGGCGTCTTGCGCAAGCAGTGGCTTCGAGCCGTGCGGCGTAAAGCATAGAGCCCGACGGGTGCAACTCTAGTGTGTTCCGAACACCTTCGAGACGAGTTTAACGAGGAGACAAACATGCTCAAGTTAGATTTCGGCCTTGGTCGCGGGTGTCGTAAGCTGTAGCCTGGTGCCGTGCCCCCAGTAGACAATGAGCCCCGACGACCCCGCATCGAAAGAGGAGCGATGACGAAGACGTGAATAACAGAGGTTGGTTTGGGGACTTTCATTCACGTGACGGCTCGGGAAACAATGCCGCTTTTCCACGCTGCTGTCGTTTTCTTTCTACGAAACGGCGAGGATTATCGATTAGATTTGAAACTGTTCATGCGTTTGAATGTCTGGTGCTCGCTCAGTGAAGTGCCAGAGATTGAAACGGAAAACAACATAGAAGTTCCGAGCGTCACTAAATGCGGCGGCCCATGATGCGCCTAGTTGATCAAGCTCACATCTCCCGTAGGTTGCTGTTAGGGTTGTTGTTTTAGAGCGCAGCTCTCAGACGCCCGTTTCCGGCTTGAGCGGCTTCGCCGTCGACACCGCCGTCGTCGTCGGCGTAACCGCGCGGTGCTTTATGGGTAAATTTTCCCGCTAAATTTTGCGGAAAATTTTGCACTCTAAATTTAGTGGAAAATATTTCCCCGCCAAAATTAGCGGAAAAGTTTCCCCGCTAAATTTAGCGGAAAAAACTCCCCGCGAAAATTAGCGGAAAAAAATATCTGCTAAATTTAGGTCACGTGACCCCCCTTAGGTTACGTGACTCACGCTGATGTCACGTAACCTCCCTCAGGTCGCGTGACCCCTCGCTGAGGTCACGTGACCCCCCTGAGGTCGCGTGACCTCAGGGAGTCACTTATCCCTCACTACCCTTCCATCCTCCTCCACAAGAGCTGCGCTCTAATCCGGCGTTACAGAAAGTTGTAAACGGCTTTCATTTTTTTTTTTTTTTGGAAGGGGGTGCGGGAATAGAGCAGGGAGGGTGGGGAGTGAATTTAAACAGTTTTTATGTTATGATCGACACCGGTGCCACGATCGAAGGCGAAGGAATATGGGGATAAAAGTGAGTCTTGCACGCCACCTATGTTTGTGCGAATTAATAATATTAATATGATATTTGAGAAGGTAGAGAGGAAAAATAAAGGAGGCAAGAAGACTGTGAATTGTTTTCCGTCTGCACGTGCGTAGGCTTCTCTATGACGTCCGCTAGCGTTAGGGCTTTTTGCGGACTCGGGTCCAGTCTTCGTCTGTCCCACTCGGGGAGCGTCCGTTGTAGGCGTCCACTAGGTGACATTCCCATGGATGAGAAATGTATTTCTGTGTATTTGTCGGATCACGTAGCTGTTGCATGGTTTCAAAGAAAGAATTGAGAAGGGTAGATCACACACATGAACCATGCCATGATGACAAATACTGGGCATTCCAGTCACGATTGTTTCCATTAAATAATTCCAGAACCTGCTCCTTGCTAAATTCGCAAAGAATCTACTAACCGTTAAAAATACTTGTTTTAGAGTACTCCCTCTTTTAGCAGCTGAAAATGTGTGCCTGGTCTTAAGATGCAGCTTAATTAATTGCGCACGGAGCAACTTGTTTCCTGTATTGTCGTTTTCCTCTTACTCGGTATTTTGGTTCTGTAATACTGTGAGAATAGTGATTAGAAGACTGGTTCTTGTTTACTTTTTGGAACTGCATATTTGGATGGTGTGAGGTAAATGGATGAACAGGATTTTTTGTTTCATTTACCCACGCCAATGCAAACATGAAGTATTCGGTCGATTGAAAAGATTTCTGAATGCGCCGAAGCACGCAGGCTGGAAGCCTCTGGCGATTGCCCAGGAAGCCCCACAACAACCACACGAACAGCCTGTAGGCTGTGTACCTGAGTCGTATAAAAAAATTGACCGCATCTCCACGTGGTGAATGATGTTGCTTGGGGCGAAGCTCTGGTGGTGCTTGTCTGCGTAGACGCCGAGCCGCAGCATGCCGAGCCTTTTCATTCATGTCAGTAGGAGAATGTGTGGTTTTCCTCCTTTTTCTTTTTTAAGGCAGACAGATGGGATGGCATCTCAGAACCCCCTACTCTTTTGTTTTCTTTTCCTTTTTTCATAATTTTTTTCATCTTTTTTTTCCATTTTTTTTGTTTGCCCTACATGAGCACGTGAGCATGTGCTCATGTGCTCGTGAGCACGTGATCTCACGAGCAGAAGCACGAGCACCCGACGCCGGCCTACGCCGGACAGCGGACGGACATACGGACATGGCTAGCCCCTAAGGAGCTTTGCCCCTAAAAACTTAAGAAATAAATTAAGGCAGCTTTTTGTTTATCTTGCCTTTCATATCAGCATTGTTCATTGCACCAGGTGTTTCCTGGATGTGTGGCGCATCACGAACATAATATCTTCATACAACGACGTCAAAGCTACGAGCGGGAGCGAGTGAACAGGTATCGCGGTTCATCTCGAGCAAATGGGACGCTAGGCAGACTGACACGCTCGCACCAGTAGCTTTGGTAGCGCTGCGCACTGAGTATGAAATGATTTACTACTGCATTGGAATTGCGTTGGGATAAACTAGCGACACTAGCTCCTAGAAAAGAGATGTGCTCGAGCGTAAATCCCGCACTCGTGCTGTAAAAGCTACAGGGACGTGCTTCCAGCTTCAAGAAGTGGATTCGGATGCACGGACGCTCGCGCGCCGGAGAACCCTCCAAAGGCCATGATCGCGCTGCCAAACCTTCAAGGGCGACAGGTGAGGCAAAGTGGAGCCTGTCCCCATCGGTTGTTGTCGCAGCACTCCACGCATATCGAAGTATATCAGTGAGTAGTATCGCACATGACGAGCGCGGCCTTCGAGTAGACCCCTGCGGAGGCACAAAAGCGGGAACGTCTCGTGGCACGTGATGCAGCTGTTGCCGCGGAGCGGACTCATAAAGGAAACTTCCGCGCGATACAGATCTTCATCCTGCAGCGCGGGGCAGCAGCCACGGGAGGAACACCTGTGGAAAGCGTACGTGATCGGTGGAGAGAACCTAGAAAATAGAAAAGGGGAATGTTGAAAGATTCCTACCTGTCCCCATCACTCTGCTGTGGACGGGTTGCACAGGTTGCACCGCCCAGCGCGGCCGGAGAGCGTACTCTGCAACGCCGTTCGCGCGATGCGGCAACGCCGGAGGATCGAAGGCGAGCGGATACTCACTGAGATCGAACTCTAAATCCGTGCTGCTGAGTTCGGAGCAGCTGCTGATGCTATCCGAATCAAGCGCCAGTGCCGCTTCTTTTCTAGAGGAGTGCTAGCCGCAAGTGCTATCTCTTGCCACAGCCTTCCTGGAATGCCTGCCTAACATGACGTCACGGCACTACCACGAGGAACCGAAACCTCCCGGGATGAAGTCGTGAATATAGTATCGGCATTTTCTTAATTTGTATTTTTCTAACTAACTACGGTCAGTTTCAAGATTTCAAAAACCATGTTAAAGAGATCGAATTACCAGTTTTCAGCACCATTATCATCGGTAGCTCGAGAAAACGGCGGGCTATTCCTTTAAACCCTGGAAAAGAAACGTTCGACATGACCCCGGTCAACCAGATATATATGTATTCTCTAAAATCAAAATAAAAGCTACGACCTCGACTAACGCTTGACAACCGATGAGTCTATGTACTGCTTAAACCCAAACAAATCAGGGGCACCGTGACGATGCATTTTTAGAGCGCAGCTCTTAGGCGTCCTTTCCTCGTTTGGTGCCGTCGCCTTGGGCGTCGGCGTAACCGCGCACGTTGTATTATGAGAAGCCACTAACCGATTCACCAATTCAGTTACCCACTAAAATTTGCGGGGAAAATGGCGTCACATGACTTCGTGTCACGAGACCTATGAAAAAATTCAATCCCCCCTCTAGATTTACCGGGAAAATTGACGTCACCTGATCTCAACGCATATTCAATTCCCGGCTAAATATAGCGAGAATTGAATAAGAGGGTACAAAGGAGGAGAAGAGGGCAGGGAGGAGGGCATGGAGGAGGGTATAAAGATGAACAGGGAAGGGTACGGAAGAGGTGGTACAAAAAAGGAAAAGGGAAAGGCGCGGAGAAAGAGGAGGCCAGGGAAGAGGAGAAGGAGAAGGTACGGAGTAGGGGAAGGTTCGTACTCTCCCCTCCTCCCTTCCCTCTTAAACTCAAAACTAAAACTTAAAAAAAAAACGAATGCAAAGTAAAACTGTTTTAAACAGCGTGAATAAAAAAATAATATTATAACGTAAACTTACAAAGAAAAAAAATGTTTAGAGCTATTTTCGGAGCAAAACGAATTTGTAGCTGGTGCCCGCGGGAGCCCACGGAAAAGTGGCATACAGCAGTCACGTGACTGGCCACTATAGTGACGTGGTGCTTGCGATCTTTCGTGAGCTTTATATGTGCTCTAAAAATACCTATTAATCTGCGTTTCTTTTTTTTTTTTTTTTTTGCTGTGTTGCCCTTTTTTAACAAAATTCTTTGTTCTTTGAGAAACAACAAGAATAAGAAAATCGTCACTTCCGTTTTTGACTCCTACGACTCGAGCGGGAGCTGCGATTTGCCGGCACCGCTGCCCGCAGGCAGATGGTTGGCCTCGGAGCTTTCCGCGGGGATGACTGCTGTTCTTCAAGGCGTGTCGTCATAGGGAAGCCCTGGCTGCTTGATGACGTCAAGAAGTCAACGCTTCAGTTCCGGATTCATCGCAAAAGGCGCAGACTGCCACTGCTACCCTCACCAGCTGAGGAATCCGAGAACAAAGCGCGCGCGTAAGTCGAGCGGAAGTCGCAGGAGGCCAACGAGCCGTGCGTACCATTTTCAGCCGAGAAGTCAAGCCAAACCAAGCGGCTCACCTCTCCTTCACGAGGAGGGCACACGCGCGCGAGAAAAAAGTGGAAAGGAGGGCAATTAACCTAGCTTAACAAAAAAAAAAAAAATCGCCTCGCGCCGTAGATATACCTCGAAATAAAAATAAAAATGTTTCGCTGTATATTTATTTTAAATGGTATCTTTTTTTTTTTCATCTAGGCTGTTTATTTTTTTTTTTTTTAGCGTAACTCCTTTAATAGAAAAGAAGGTATTAGCGGCGAGATGTTTCGGTGGCGCCCTCGTTCGGTTATCTTTCGTGACGTCATTACCTTGTGAACAACAAGTTCGATGGTGTTTGTAATGGGCATGGTGGAAGCCTGAAATCATAGCGCTCTCAAAGCAACACTGCCATCACCGTCAAAATTGAAGTTCTTACATTCCTCTTAATTTCGTCGATGAGACATCCTTTGCTGACGTCATAGTCAGCATTCGGCCAATTGTGGTGGGCCGACCACAGCGACGCTTTTGATCGCTCACGTCGCCAATAGGGGGTATTCACTGGACACCATATTGGAGGGCGATGTTTAGAGCGCATGCTCAGAACAAGCTCACATCATTATGCTGCTAAGACCGGTAATCTTGATGGTGCGGAGTGCACGTTGCCAAAGGGCTGCGGAAGCTCGGCGTTAGAACGCGCTCAGCAGTACCGCACACAGCAATGGCCAGCAGTGAATAGTCCCTATAGTTTCGTTTGTGCTCTTCTAAACAATATTTATTATGTCAAATTCACTGCATGTTTTTCGTTGTAGATCATGTTCTTTCCTTCCTTTTGGGGTCGAAACTGGACTAAGCTGACATTTATTTTGTTCTTTAAAAAGAAAAAGAAATAAAATAAAATTCTGATTGTCGGACGAACGATTATCATCCGCCAAGCTATAATTTAGGCGTACTATAGGTGTTTGTTACGCCAATATGCCTACTCCTTGGGAAGCAACGATGCTGTTTAAAGTTCTAATGAAGACATTTTAATTCGCAATATCAACGTCGCATTTCGCTTCAACGTAACAACGGAGATCCACAAATTTCATTAAAGGTATTTCCACTCCTCACGTATTTCACGAGCCTTTCTTTAATATAAACTGTTCAGAAAATTATCGTCACGAATCACAGCAAATGAGTTTTCTAACTAACATTCAAACAACGGTTATTTGGAAGGCGCCATTTTGTTACTCATAATGCAGAGAAGACTCAAAGCGTTTTACTTGATCTTTATTCAAAAGCGTACTATTTATATTGAGCCGTGTCGGTGATGAGTTTGTGAACCGTCACGTTTAACCGACAAATGTAAGAAATAGTCATAGTATTTGTATTGATTGGTTGCTTTACGGGTTTTTTTTTCTTGTGTTTTGTTAAAAGCACTCACCTGAGATAGCCCAAAAATTGCTCTCAGCACTGTAAATAAATAAAAAGGTTAAAATTTCCAGTTTTGCGCATGCAGATTTACCGCTAAGCCAAAAGATCAACGGCTGTCCCTTTAGGCGTAAAAGAAATAACAATCACAGTTATCTTCGACGCGAATTTTCAATGAGTGCAGATAATTCCACAAATAGCATCGTTTAGAAATTGTTTATTCTTTTATCTTAAAAACCCGACTCTTAGAAACACAATGTGGACAACACAAACACACAGGGTTTGTTTACTCAAAGCCGATTAGCTTTAACTGCGCTAAAAAGTTAACCGCATTTCTGCACGAGGGTGAATTTTAGGTCACGTGACCGGAGAGAGTAAGGACGGCGGGGTAACAAGGCGGTGCCCCTGCGAGCGCGCGTCGCTCGATTGGTAACTGATGTGTCGACGTAGCTGCAATATCGGGCGCGTTCGTAAGCAAAGAATGGTGCAAGAGGCTCTCACGCTTTGCCTTAACTTACTTAGATCTCAAAGCATGATTAATACCTCGCTGCATTTTTTAGATGGTCTTTTGATTCTGGCCACTCCTAAGCCTTAATGAACCCTATTATTGGCGGCAAAGCAGCGTCTTTGGAATACTAAAGTGAAGTGCCTTGACTCAATCGGCCGGGGATTCATTGCACGTAGCAGAGCTCTAGAAATAGAGAGTTTTGTCATTAATTGGGAAGAATAGAGCCAAGTGAGGAGACGTTATCGGCCGAAAGCAGGCTGCGCGTGTTCCAGGCTGTGTTCAAAAATTCGAATGTGGTCAACCAGTACATGAAATCATAGAGTTATTATAATGTACACTAGAGGCTCAACTGGCGCTAGTGTGCTGTTGCATTTTGAAGCAGACAGCAAGCAGTCAGAAATTTACTTCCGGTAATGCATTTCTATGGGAAAAAGCGAGTGAATTTCCTCTCTGCGCTCGATTATAAGAGCAAATATCACGAATAATTCGTACGTACTAGGCACATTGGAAAATTTCCCAGTCATGCAGATGAAATAATTGGTCAGTTACGGCGTTTTTACTTTAAAATCGTGGCATGAAAAACGGTGCTAAAACCGCTTCGTACATGTATTTATGTGCACTGTCGGACACTGTTAGCGCGAACACGGCGTCGGCGCTTTCCAGTATGGGGGATCGTGCCAAACGAACGAAGGACATGTGGAAAACCGAGAGAGCCGGCAAGAACTACGCAGTAACACTGGATAAGGAACTCCTTGTGCTTGCAGACGATAAAAATAAATTGAAAGTCGCGTAATATAGTCCGATTTTCAATAAATAAGTACTGCTTTATTCTTTCTGCTCATTAATATGTGCGAAGATGCTTGTTCTGGGTTCAAATGATCACCCGCACGCTCCAAATCTTTGCAAATAGAGAGAAGCCAGAGAACAGGTGCCCGATAAAAACTGCGCGACATAGGAAATAATAAGAAAACACACCTTTCGTAGCCCAGGTACTTTATTCTTTACCTTTCGAACGTTGTTTTTTTTTTTTTTTTTTGACCACTTGTAAAGATACCCGACGGGGTCTTTTTTGGTATAGTGACAGGACGGGCATGTTAGCAATATATAAGCACCAACGGAATACTGGCGAACTTTGAACATACCCTACATTCCTTTCGATCGTTATTTTGCTTAGAATCGTCACTCGTTTCTACATATCTGCCATAGAACAGAGGTTTGGGCCTGAAATATAGCGAAGTTTAACATCGTTCAGCGGTAAAGAAAAAATGCTGTAACTAAAGCCATTACACTTTCACAATATTAATGAAGGTACATACTATCCGGTACAACCAAAATAACAAAAGTTATTCATGTTATTTTCCGGCGAAGAGACAAAATTCACGCGCGTTTTTTCCATAGGAATGCACAGGGAGGCTGGAAATGTAGACTGCATGCTGTCTGCTTCAATTTGCAACCGGAAGTTTCGTAGACACTAGCGCCAACTGAGCCTCTAGCGTTTATTGTGATAACTCTATGCCTGAAATAATACCCTAGTGGTGGTCGCGAGAAAAAAAAAGAAAAGTGCATCAGAGTAACTCTCGGTGACTGAAAATATGATGCAATTGACATTTCAATCACGGTCATTCAAATCATGGTGGAAGAGCGCGACTAGCGGAACAATCGACATAATCCGTTCGCCAGGCACCGAGGGCCGGAAATATGCCGTCCGAGCGGTCACACTCTGTTTGAGCAAAGCAAACTTTGAGCGGCAGATTCGTTTCTTACATATTTCTGCATGATCATTATTGAAACTTTACGTGCACCCTGCTTTTAACCATGAAGGGATTACAACAATTAAATCTAACGTTCTTATTAAAACGACATAACGATGATAAAAACTGTTTTTCGCTATTACCGCTAGGGGATTCTTTTCGGCTTCTGGTTGGCAAAAAGAGCATGTCAAGCCCACGTTCTGCGTCTTTTATACCACGGAGCTCTGCCCGCTCCTCCGATTGACCAAACTCTCTCGTCACAGTGGCTCTGGAACACAGAAGCAGACAGCGTCCCAATAGACCTTTTTGCTAAATTTCTGAATAACAAAAGTGCATGCTATTAGTGTAGTTACAGACGCTGCACGTGCTGGCGTCTGCAGTAGTGACTATTCTAAACCAAAAGCCTAAAACAAATTTTGCCTTGCATGCGCGTTCCTCAAATCCTTATTATGATTATTGATTTCGAATCATTGATACGGGGAAAACCAGCGCGCGGAGCGTAAAATTACACTTTCAGCATTCTCCTCGACGCTTGGGAAATTTAGTAATTGGTATATTTTTACTGGAGCCAATATTTAACGGTTTTCAATTTATGGTGGTTTTATATACAGTTCTTACATACTGGCCAACCAGGCTGCCAGTTTTCCGTTCGGTTTTAACAGCACACTTCTTCCTCGTTGTTTCTAGGACTGAACTTCGTCGTCCTTTTTCAAACTTGGAAGGGAATCCTGAACCAGGCTTATCTTCACTGCAGACAGCCAAACATTTAGACCTTTTCCAAACAAGGGTTAATTTTGATTGACCTTCCCCAATATCTGTGCCACGATCAACAAAAGTGTTTCTGAAGCTCAAATGTATGCCGCGCTGCGTCGCGAAAACCCTGTAGAGCGGGGTTTTGGTACAGCGCGGGAGGATCGGTGGCCGAGTTGCGTAACGCACCCTGGCTTGGAGCACGTAGAGCGAAAGCTCACGCTGCAGAACCAAGGATCCTGGGTTCAATTCCCACGCCTGCCCGTTCTGATCTGGATGAGCATCGTATCGGAGTGCGGTTGTGTATCACTACTGGGTGATGCACGTTAAAGACCCCAGGTTAGCGGTTGTACTGCACTGAGAGACTAGTCGCCCGTTGAGGCAGACCAAGGACCAGGTGTGTGTGTGTTGTACACTTTTTTGTTCCTTAGTTTTGGGTTTTCAGGATGTTAACAGTTTAGCAGCACGCCTGCACGTCCTTCGTTATTTCTATCAATATTGTTTTAGTTAAGAAATTCAAATTGAATGGTACAATAAAAAAAGGCTCACTGAGTTTATGTCCTTCGACAGAAAACATAACCAATGCACAAGCCAGAATTTGCTAAGCATAGAAGCGTTTTCATAGTCGGTTTGCCCTACTTTAGGCAGGGCAAACCCCTGCCTAAAGCAAACCCCTGCCTCTTTTTAGTTATCAGCATAGCCAGCCGGCAACAGTCAGGCGACGCCAGCAGAAAGAGAGCCCACGGTTACACCCTGTCTCGTTGTAATTTGGAAAAGGGTGAACGATAAGCTCCACATTGTGTGCCGACGGCTTCGAAATGCGCGACGTGTGCGAGCGCAGCGCACACATATTGGAGCATGACGTAGCGAAAAGCCTGATACTACGTCGGAGTTGAGGCGCGCTCCGGTGATACGCAGTCACGTTCCCATTGGCCCACCAGGGCCGTAGCTTCCGCTGTACTGGCATGTTACGCGATCACGGCTTCCTGGGATACCTAGTATTTCTTGCTTCAGACACTTGGCTAAGCGGCGCCACCAGAGTAAAAGTTCACGTTTGAACAATGCAGCCGCCACTCCCAGGGGTACCCAATATCTCTAGCTTCAGTCGCTAGATGGCGCCTAACCAAACAGCATTGCAGGTTGCCTATAGACCTGCTGATAACTAAAAACACTCCCGGTGTCTCCGCACTTCAAAATAAATAATATTACAGCGTTATTTGCAAGTGCCTAAAATGCTGTACGTGTCATCGTCCTAGAAATCGCGCAACGCAAAAATTATTTGCACAAGATTCTTTTACGTATGGACGTGATTAAATAGATACCTCGCGCACGCTTTCTTCCCGACTAAAGGCCTGGCCACACTAGCGTGAATGGCGCCGCCGGTCGCCGCCGCTGGGCGGCACCGCCCTCCGGCGTCCCAACGCCAGGAGTCCAGATTGGCCTCCGTTTTGCGGGCGTCACGTGACAGCACTGGCTCTCGCGATGGCGCGCGCGACTCTCGTCGAATTTTCCGTTCTTTCGTCGTCTGCTCTTCGTTAGATTCTTCCGTTTCGGCTCTCATCTTTCGCATATATCAACATCAAAACCGCCCTCGCTGCGTACATGCTAAGTGTCAACGATGACCTGGTGATCAGCGTGAATGTGATTACCCTAGCCTGCTCGCTGATCTTCCGACGTCGCCGCGCTCTGAAGGGAAGGAGGCGCAGGTTTTGGGTCCGGCCGAGTTGGTTCTACCGAAACACCGAAGGACAGGTCAGTGCTTTGTTGCCCCGGTGGCGCGCCAGAGGTGAAGGCTACTTTCGAAAGTATCACCAAATCAACACGACATCCGTCACAACCGTCACAACACAAACGACATGCAACAATGCCAAGGAGAAACCCACTGGGCCCGTTTGCTCGAAGCTGGTTAACTCTAACCGCGGTTAAAAGTTAACCGCGTTTCCCTACCTAGGTACGTCGGAGTACCTAGCCGCGTTTGACAAAAACTCGATGCGCAATTTCTCCGCGTTTTATTATGATGCGGTAGCTCCCGCCACCTGCCGGTCGAAACAAACAAATAGCCTTTTAAGAAACTTTTTCACTAGTTTTCTCTTTATTAAGAAAAATAAAACCGACATCTTATCGTAGTGTTTCTTTTTATGCTTAAAATATATATATATATACTTTAAAATCATAAATATTTTGATGCATTTATTATTTCGCCAAACACAGCATAAGTATGCAGCGTTGATTTCGGATCTGGCAACGGTCTTTATAGATTTGTGGTTTTGTTCTTGTATCTTGCAACGCACGTTTCCCCGCGCTTTAGTTATCAGCTGATTTTCGCTGATTGTCTTCTCTGCCGTTTGCCCAACCGACCCTCCGACTCGCCCGCCGACTGACTGACAACTGATTTGCGGACGGGTTGACGAAGATAAGGGACGCAATGTCGACTGTGACGCGACGCCGACGTCGAAGATAGCCCGTGTTCGCCCAGTACGCTGTTGTGATGATGGGACGGCAGCGTGTGTTCCGTGACCGCCTGAACCCTTTGGGAGGGGTTCGACGAGGACGAACTGCAGGAGCGCTTTCGATTCGGTCGCGCGGGCATTGTGTTCCTCGCCGACACATTGCGCCCGGACTTAGAGCGGCCGAGGCCTCGCAGCCGCGCCCTCTCTGCAGTGCAGCAGGTCATTGTCGCCCTGTAGTTCTACGCCACGGAGAACTTCCTCATCACCGTAGGGGACTACAACCCTGTGCACGTCTCCACTGCTTCGCGGACTGTGAGGCGGGTGACTGGCCTTGTCACGTCGCTGCCCGAGACTTTATAGGGTAAGTGGTTTGGAGCATCTCCTGGCGCGTCCCCATACTAGGCGCATGTGCATGCAAGTTTTCCGAGAAGGAAGCCTGGGCCTAGATTGCTCGATGAGCAATCACCATTATTTCAGAAACCCTTTGTATAGAAATTTTGGTGCGTGAATACCTGAGTTCGTTGAAGGGGGTCTTCTCAGCACACCTATTCTGCAATTTATTTACGGCGCACCACCTGTGCAATGACCCTTCAGTTTTTGTTTCTTAAGCTGTAGACTTGCTAGCATGAATATCTGCCAGCGTATCGATCCCCCTGTATACTGGTACCTCCCTAAAGGAACATTAATAGTGTTGCTTCAGCACTCGATATTTGTTTTCTGGTTATGAGCGTGACATGCAGACCAGTGAACTGAGCAGTAAAATTACACGAACCAACTGGAGTGTACAAAATGACTCCCTTAGTACCTATTATTGGTGCAGGTGCAAATGCAACTAAACTACAAATAAAGTAGGAGTGCAGATATTTATAAACAGCCTGGTTTCTACACTCCCAAATATGCACTTGGCGCTACTGAGCTAGTCTTGCGGCTGCTGAGTACTGTCATTCTGCGGACAAAGTTTTTATTGCTCGCTATTGATGAAGATGAATGATAGGTGTGTTATTTCTAAGCATGTGATCACAACAATAATACCATGGCTGTTAATGTCATAGTGCTACAGAAACTCATGTACAATGCAGGTGGCCAGGTGAAGCTGAGGGTCATGCCTTGCAACAGGCCTTCTTTGAGGTCGGTGGGTTTCCTTCGGTCGCAGGTGCTGTTGATGCCTGGAAGCACCCACGACTCTAGGATATTCACCGAGGGCTCGGTGTCAGGCAAGCGGGCCGATGGCGTTTACGATGGTCTACTGCTTGGAGATAGCGGCTACACCCGGCAAGCCATGGCTGATACGCCCTTCTCTCCGTCATCAGCGGCGGAGGTCGCCTACAATGCCTCGCATAGCACAACGAGGAGCATCGTGGAACGGTAAAGCCAGGCTATGCGTCCTTGTTCGACGCTTCAGGGTTTCGGCACATTGAGGCACCTAAACTTTTTTATATGGTTGTGCCTGCTTTTTACATTGGTTGCCATTTTTATGTTCTTGCACAGAAGGCTACGGCTGCTCAGAAGCAAGGAAAGGAAGGCGTATCTATACTCCACCTTATTTATACTACTGGCTATAACCTACTGCCATAGCCTGTAATGTTTATTCTAAGGTTAGCCAGCATTGTGGGAATGAAGTAAGTCAATTCACAAAATTCAACCATTTATCAGCTAACTCTATATGTCACATTAATTATTATATTTCATTCTCTCTTTTCTGTTTGAACTCCAGAATAGAAGTTAGAACTTCTCTGAAACATATTTTCCTGTCGGTGCTGTATGACTGGGTTTATTAACCTACAAGTTTTGACTAGAAGTTCATACTTTTCAAACAATAGCAGTTGTTAGAAATGCCTAAATGTAAAGCAATTCTTAGAAGAAAAAAAAAACAGTGCTTGCGATGTGAAAAAAAAAATTACACATTGGCTTAGGCAGGTCTTGTTTTTGGACAGTTTGAGTACAGACATATTCAAACATATCCTCTAAATACTGCTTATCTCAAACTGCATTTTTCTTGCAGGTTTCTGCGAAGAACATTTTCATTATATCAGTGATGGGATTGCTGCGCCATTTGCCCCAAAGTGATTACCCTGCTACGTTCTGCTATATTTAACTAAAATGTGAGGAATTGGCTCCAACATAGTGCCAAAACTTAATGTCACTTTAATAATACTGAAAATATAATAGCTCGGGCCTCGCTGCCCGGCCAGACCGTTATGATATGCTTACGCAAGTTTTTAGGTTTTCAAAACTTTTGATTATCGTCTCAAATACCATACTATTCGATCACATTTTGTATGAATGACAGACAGTATCTGGAAGTTTCGTAATAATTTTCATGTTGTCTGTTCATTCTGGAGGGTTAGCTAGTGTCGTTGAGTGCGCTTTTCACCGCGCACTGGTATACTCCGGAGAAGCAAACACCACGGAGTAGGCATCGTGATTTTGCATGTCTTGCTTCACCGCAGCGCACCCTGTGTTAAGGGGAAAGCACTCCTCCAAAGCGAGACGCAGAATTGCAACACAATTCGTCAATACAACTTCGGCTCGTAAATATAAATTGAGAGATCCTGGCGGTACCTCTTTCGAAATCGAGATTTAGTAAGGGTACTTTGGTATTGCAAGAACAATTATATGTGCTCTTATGTATGTTTATTTATTTATGCCAACTCACTTGTTTAGCTATCAATTTTTTATAGATGTGAGTAGATTAGAACTAAATTGACAGGAGCAGTGGACGGAATCTCAGGAAGAACCTTAATGAGTTTGAGGGGTTTGTTTTTAAGTTTCGTTCACATGCCGTTTTCGCTATGAAGTTCTACAGATAAAATGTAATTTATGTTGATAATGAAATGACAAGTGCTTTGCTTTTTATCTGAATTATAAATTGCAGTTTTATTACAACCTCTAGAACTTGAAGGAAACATCAGTTTATGTGATCAATGTTATTGTACTATTTCAGTGGCATTCAGTACCTAAAATAACCATTCAAAGCAGTTTGTATTGTCCATCTTCACTCACCTTCTTGTCACCTTGTCATGGTGCTTCTCCATGCAACTAAACACGATAGTTTTGTGTTTGAGGGACTCCTGCTGTGCAGTTGATGCTAACAAAGGTTTGAATGTATGTGAGAAGGCAATGTAGACATTGACTTTTAGTTGGACAGGCCGAAAAATTAAGCTTGACACAATGTTTGCATTGGTATGAATAAAAATTAATGTGTGCTTATGCTACAGAAGTTCTTTTTATTGTTCCAAAATTGACTTTTCACTGCTCCAAGAGCTGCGACAAAATGACTCGGACCAATCACATCACTGGTATCTTTAACAAAATCTGCATATCATTACTATGTTAAAATATTCCAGCAAAAATATGAAATATTAGGCATAATACCATGTTTTCAATGGGCTGGAGCGATAATAGACATCACATGCCGACCTCATTAGATGTTCTTGTTAAACCACTTCGAAAGGATTAACAGATCTTGCTCTATTTATCCACTGTGCAGGACGATAGGCCAGCTCAAGCGTAGGTTCCACTGCCTCCATGCTGAGTTGAGGATGCAGCAGAGAGATGCTGTGACATCAGTGTCGCCTGCTGTGTCCTGCACAACCTGGCCAAGACATACCCCTGCAGCATGCCAAGGACTGTCCTCCCAGAAGAGGTTCCCGTCGAGCCCGTGGCAGCGGGTCGTGATGAAAGCAATGAGGCTCGGTACGCCATCATCAGCCAGTTCATCGGTTGAGCGTAAGTATACCAATATATTGCACATGCTGCTTCGCATGGTCTTGAGTACCAGTGCATTGTGCTGGCAAGGTACCCCCAATGATGTAAAGTCGTCAAACATTACCTTCTACAACTTATCCTCTGTGATACAATGTTGATATATAAAATTTTTAATACGCTGTACATGCTTTAGTTGTATTTCATCTCACTCGACGAAGGACTAGGGCTCATAGCAAATATACCACATGGTTTCAAACAGGCTCGTGATTGGACCCGGCGGCCTGTAGCATTGGGCTTTAGTCCATCGTAGGACGAGACGGAGTATAGCAGATCTGAATCCAGAAATCTATTGACAGTTCCAAGTAAAATGAATTTTATTTCCCAGCTGCTGTGTTGGCTTTGTTATATGTAAACAAATACATTCAAATTGAAAATTAAAAACAGCATATGTCAATGTTTACTCTTCTCCTAATTGTTTTTTTTAACAATTGGATTTGCAATTCTGCACACTGTGTTTCCAGTCCAATTAAAGTTTTTTTTTTAAGTTTTTTGGTCCTCTAGTAATTTTTTGACTGATGGTAGAACTCCTCTGCAGCAGTTGCTGCTGCGATCGTTGCCGTGGCAGCATGCTTAACCCTTTCTGTGCACTCCTTCTCCAGCAGGAGATTCGCTCCCTCCAGCTGCTGCTGCCTCTGTCTCCTGCAGGAACCGCTGTGAAGCCTCCCGGCACCAACGTCAGCTGTACGGCACATTCATTGGAGCCCGCTGCACCGCCTCCTGTGGCAGACTCTCGTGCAGCACTTCCGCTCCCAGAGGGACCAGGCTGTGGATCTATTCCCCTGGAACTGCGACAAATGCATGTGTAAAAAGTGGTCAGGTTTTGTTTTTGTCAGTACGGGCAAAGAGAACACACTGTGCATAGTTTGTAACCCTGATAAAGATGCCGATGCTCTGCCAAAATTTATTTATACGTGTTGGTGCAGAGGACAAAGTTTGCTAGCTAAGTTGGTTTATATACTGACGTGCAGGCTTGAGGTCGGAGCACAGTGTTGTTACTTCTTGCACAATTGCCCAATACATGGTGTGGGAAAATGCGCATTTGGTTGTGAAGAGCATTTGCATGCATGTGTTCATACACTTTCACTGCTAAAGGTTTGAATGCAGCTGTGTGATTAACAGTTCATGAAATTAGTGGTCACATTTCCAGTCAAATCTCGTTGCGCTGTGCACATTGATAGGACAACTTCAAACATTACAGCACATAGTTTCACTGGCACTGATTTTACTCGCACAGGTTACCATCATGGGAGTCGTTAACTTCACAACGGGAATGCAGGTAGTGCTTGAGCCAATTTTCCTAAGTTGGTAAAACTAGCAACAAGATGGTTGTGCTGTGTGTGATCTTTTAATTTACATATTGAAAACCTGTTACAGTTAGCATAAAAAAAGCCATTGCCACTTTGTTGCATTTAATTTTATTAGATTATGGTAAACAGCTTTACCTCCTGATTTTTCATTGCATGCCGTCCTATTTCATAAATTTGCAGCTTCGGTAAAACTCTTTTAGCCTTGTTGAAAATAACGAGAAATGTGGTAGCGCTCTGTCTTATCAAATCTTGGAGTGTACTCTCGAAGACGGTTTCGTGACTTACTCTTCGACCCGCCTTTGAGCTTTTGTGGTTGAAATAAAACTGAAGCCAGATTCCCGAAACTTTCTTACGACGAAAGAGCTTGTAAATTTATCTTTCGACAAAGTTACAAACTTTTGAGTATTCCCGAAGCAAATTGTTCGCAAGTTTTGCACAAGTTACGGATTTCGTCGAAACGTGCGCAAAACTTGCAAACATTTTTCTTCGGGAATACTCAAAAGTTTCTAACTTTGTCGTAAGATAAATTTACTAACTTTTTTTGCCGTAAGAATGTTTTGGGGAATCTGGCCTCTGGTCTTCATATAAAAGTACTCGGCAGTAATGCTATTCAAATGGCAACATGCCCATCTTGTTATCAACATTTGTCCTCATCTTTTAGAGCCTCGCCTGGAGCGACAGTTCTGCTTTACTATGACCGGTTCCTTAGCACCATTTACTTGTCACACAATCGGGTCTAGAAACCAGTCACCTACTCTTCCGTGTCACCTATCGTGGCAACCAAACCCGCACAGGTTGGGAGAGTCCTCACCGATCGTCTCGAGGACGGCTTCGACGAAGGGCGCCAAGACATGGGGTTTGGCCCAGCAACTATAAATTAAGGCATAGTAATTTTGTCTCGTCTAATACTTACTCGAGTCATGAGCAAAAACAAACAAAGTTCACTGTTCAGCCAACTATGTAAATGGAACATTCATGGGAAAATCAAAATTAACAAATACTGCATGAGGCATTCTTTTAAACATTCAGTAACTGCGACATAACATTGCTGAAACTGTGGACTATGTAATCATGCAATTTTTACTTTCTTACAGTTTGGCCTGTCGGCCTCGGTTGGCTTGGACCATTATGCTCTCTAAAAATGTGTGTTAATATTGTGTCCAAAGTTTTGGATCTTCCACTAGAACTGTTTTACGAGTTCCAGACAGCCTGTGCAGAACTTGTACATAAACTGCAATAAATGGTCTTCTGATGCTGTAACACTGCTTTTACTGCTGTTCTTAGAAGATGACAAGTCGACTCCCAGCAGAGGGCAAAGGTACACGAATATACAAATGTCCATATACACGTTTCTAGGTTTGATTGTCCATATATTATCACTAAAGCAATGCAATATTTTTTTAACTTAAGAACACAATGAACTTACCTGTGTGCTGTTCGTGCTTCTTGTATAAGCTGTACAGCCGTCTGGTCTTCTTTAAAAGGTTCCTCCAACACTGCTGTAATTGTCTGGGGTGCGCAAACAGCCCATGCCTGTCTTTTTGTTTGGGTCGTGATCGTAGCACTGAACTTCCCCATAATTTGATATTTTCGCTTTCCCACTACCCGAATTAGTTGTAATTATTCATTCCACTGTCCAATTCCTCTGCCGTTTCATGCTGATGCTTGATGTCGCTTGACTCATTTTCGATTTCAGATTGGTTGTAATCGTCTGCTACGTAATTCTCTTTACAATCCTAACAAGACATCTAGTTATCCCAAAACAAAATAAATTGACGAAAGACAAGCGCAGGAGAAAACGTGGACACTTCTTTCATGATAGAAGCTTTGTTTATTTCCCAGTTGTACAAGTTCGGAGACGAAAGTACCGAAGTTCGATCGAATGCCGTGCCGGCATCCGTGCCGGCAGTTTCTATTGAGGTAACGGATATTTGCTTCCGAGGAAAGTTTTTAGTCTACATCTTGCCTTCGTTGAACCGTCTCCCGCTGTAAGGGGGTCGTCGGTGTTGTGGATGCGCTGCAAATACAATACACGGCGAACTGTACTATAAACCAGACTCCGCGATTAGAGGCAGTTTTTCAGAGAGATTTGTTTCACTACCATGCGATCGCGGCTCAAGGTAGGTTTTAAAAGTGAAAAAAAGAAAGCTGGACGTTGATTACAACGCAAGATCTGCTGATATGACATTTTGATAGCGGTACGATCGCATAACTTTCTTGTGAAACATCGCGGCACTCACCTAGGTAATATATTTTGAAGGTCCCGCTGACTGTAGATTTCGTTGAAACAAGTCCACTTCAGAGGGCGATGCGTGAACTCGAACTTGACAGTGACCAGTCAAGCGTGACCCTGCTCCCACAGCACGCTCGCCGTCCGGCGGTGGGCGAGCTGCCGTCGACTCCGACTGTAGACTCTGTGTTGAAATGTCCCTTTCGTGGCACGAGGATGAGGCATCTTCGTAAAAATAAATGTTCCCAAGCGTGACGAGCAGCCATAGCAGCCATATTGTCTGACGCTAGGTACTATTTGACTCCGGCGTCCCTACTCTGCAGGTCACGTGACCTAAAATTCCCTCTCGTAGGGAAATCCGGTTAACCGCGGCTAGTTAACCAGCTTCGAGCAAACGGGCCCTGGTAGTTCCGATTTCCTCTCCTATGATTTCCCAGCGGTTGTTCTTAGCGTCATTATCTAGGTAGTCCGGCTGCGTCTTGTCATATAAAAAGGGAAACAGTGCCACAGTTTCAAGAAACCGCTTCACTGGGGAAGGCATCGGGGGGAAATATGGATAGCAGACGACACGAAACACGTCCTTCGGAACGTGAAAGACGCGCGGGGGACCGGCTTGAGCGTTGCCATGGCATCGCAACGTCACTACCTACGCCATCTCCCATTGTCTCCTCTCTTCTGCGGCGAGGGGCGGCGAGATCCAAACCGCGCAAGGAGCGGTTGGCTCTGCGGCGCTGTACGTCGAGCCGCAGAAGCCGAAAACTGGTTTTGGTCAGCAGACGGCCGGGGCGACCGTCTCGCCGCGGGCCCCCGCGACGCTAATGTGGTCGTGCCTTAACGCAGACACGGCAAACGAAAGAAATGAACCGCCGCAACAATTAAAAAATAAGTATAACTGTCCTACAATGCGCCATGGGGTCAGATATTATCATCATACCTCCCGGAGCCGCCATAATAATGTATATATACTCAGTTCTTTTCGAGGATACGTGATTGTTTAAAACGTATCAGCCACAAGGACACAAGCAAGTTTAGTATAGCTTTATGATCGTATAATACATTACAACTTACCTATGTCGCCATTCTATCATTTAAGATTTTATAGAGTAGATCTATCAAGTCTAATAATGGGGTTAAATTCAAAATGTATTTTTATTTTTCGACGAGTCAATAATTAATACGATATATTCAGGCATATGCTTCCCGAAGTTTAATAATGCTGATGAAGGGATACTTTGGTATTAAAGTTCTAGTTAGTGATTCAATGTTACTGTAGCATTTAACATGACCATCAAAGGAATAACACCACTTACGTTACACTGTCCTACCGACATGTTTTGCGTCGCCCTTAATGTGGCTTTCTTCTTAAAAGTGTGCCCGCCCTCTAGTATCCCCTGCGCCAATTACCCGCGTCCGCCATTGTTTGTGAATGTACTCTGAGCATAAGATTGGACACGAGGACTGCGTCAGTGCCTGTCAAGGACTCGGATCCAATCACTCCCTTCGGGTCCTATAGAATTGGCTAGAGCCCTGCAGATCCGAGGATTATCCGCGGATATCCGTAAAAAACTGACGGATACCGATAATAAAAATTAGTCAGATTTGGCGGATTGCGGATCGGATGCCGGTGTCATGAGCTGCAAATCCGTAAACCCAAGACCCGGATCTAGATTTTTCCTCGGTGGCATTCAATTCGCCGACTGATGTTTCATCTACAGATCGTTTGGTCAACATGCGACGTTTGTTCGATAGTTCGTTTAATCAAAATATCTTCCCATGTTCGTTTTTTTTTTTTCTTGAAACCTGCTACATTTAATATTTTTGTCTCACCTGGATTACAGGTTGGAGACAGGGGGGGCATGGTATGGTTAAGCACGTCGTAGTAAATCACGCGCTAGCTTTTAGCGGCTTAGGGAATAAATACTTTGTCGACGAAACGTCACAGACACATCTGCCCACAAGACGAGCTTCCACAAAAAGTACAGCGTCAACGAACCGTGCGTCCATGACATGTATGTCCTTCAAAAGATGTGCACGAAACTTGTTTCCATTAAACGCGTTTCGACGAAACGATAGGGATCCTGGGAGAGATCTGATTCTCACCAAAGATTGCTTTAGTTAGTGCGCTTTGTCTCGTCAAATATTATATCAACAGAGAGAACAAAGACTGCAGGGCATCAGTCGTCCCGGAAGACCTTGTACTTTGGCGGGGGAAGAGCAAAAAACTTTTTTCGGTCAAAGAAAACCTTAAACGTACAAGTCACAACAAAGTAGAACAAACCTACCCCTCTCCACAAATAGTAGTGTGGTCATGATACAAAAGACAAAAGGAGTGCTTCGACACCACTGATCTCTATGTCTATTTGTTGAATAGCGTTTGACCAGCTCCGCCTACACTCTTAGTTAAATACTGGCTAAAATGCACGCATATAGGCAGGAAAGCGGGTCAAAATTTCGCCGCTTACAAGCAGTTGGTTTAGGTGTCTCAACTTATGCGGCCCGTTGTTATGAGGCCCAGATTCAAGCGGCCCGTTGTCCACGGATCAGGTTATGCGGTCTGAATTTATCAGGCCCTTTAGCATGCGTGACGATTTCATGCGGGATTTGAGATCAAAATTTTGCTGGCTATAAGCGGCCTATGATTATGCGGCCTAAAATTAAAATTGCGGCAAAATAATGTTGCAACGTCTCTTTCGAACCATTCTGGTCAGACTTGGGGACACAGACAGCCGGCACGACACTCCGATCAATTGGTTCTTGAACTTGAACGCAAGATAACTGGAGCACAACAGACACCACCTGAGGGGAATCGAACCCGCGCCCGCGAAGTGAGAATCGGGCACCTTAGCCACTACACCACAACTGCACCTTTTTTTTTTTTTTTTTCTTTATTGCCTGAAAACGTTATACAAAGCACACAATCCGGAGACATACTGACATTCGGGAAGGCCTAAAAACAGACATTTCAATACCTATAGAGCCCGGCTTCGGCTTACCACACGGATCTTAAAGAAACAAGGCCGTCTAATACTGGCAGCCAATCTGGAGTTTCTCCGAAAAAGGAATACATTTTTAAAAGTTGCTTTATGCTCTGAGTAAAATAGTGACACGCCGGCCGCATATCGATATCGGCATGTCGCACAGCCATGCGGCTCTTCCATAAACTGTGGAGGCCGATGACCATGATGAGGTCATACGGTACGGAATCGTTTTTTTTCAACAGGGAGGTAGCATATCCCATGTGCAGTTAACGGGAGTTCTTTTTTCAAAGCACGTTGCAGGACATCCCAATAGAACACAGCGTCCCAACAGTCCAAGAACACCTGTTCAATGGACTCGGGTTGCTTGCATAGTAGGCAATTGACCGTCCAGGGTACAAAGATATCCTTCTCCTCGAGCCACGTCTTGACCGGGAGTGTCCCGGCATGTAAATTAAAAAAGAAAGTTTTCATGTTCGGAGGGATCAACATTTTTCTTTACACGGCAAAGGACATCCTGCCCTGGGAGGGAGCTGTATAACGTTCGGTACAGTGGTGGCGAAAAAGACAATTCAACTAAATCTTTTGTTAGACGTTTTCGTGAGACGCTTGACAGATACTCTAAAGAGAAGCGCACGGCTAAAAATTTATAAGCTCCAACCACCTCTTTTAAGTAGGCACTTAGAGGCCCAGATTCACCGTCACAAGTCGAAACAACAAAATCAGGCAGGGCGCCGCACAAATGCACTTGAATCACAGTGCGTAAAAAGGGATCAATTTGATCGCGCAGAAAAAGGAAACGATTGACAACCTGGCGAATAAAGAGATCCACCACAACGAACGCGCCGAAACAAGTTTGTTTGGCTAGTGCGCTCCAAGGTAAAGGCCCAAACAAATACCGCGAACACTCGATGGATCTTTTGAATGCAAAAGCGAGAGCAGCCCAGTACCTGAAGAAGGTACCAGAGCTTGGCGACAAAAAATAAATTGCACACTGTAGCCTTAGCAAAAATTGACAAATGCCGGCCTCCCCAGTTCGTCGCCTTCTCACGTAACTTTGATGTCTCTTCTGGCCAAAGAAGATTACCGTTTCGATAGTGTTCCAAGGGTACACACAAGTAACGGGTCGGAATAGTCGACCATTCAATATTAGCAAACACTTTGGGCTGGGAGATCCATTCACCATGCCAAAAACCGGAACACTTTGCCCAATTTACGGCACACCCGGTTACAGAACAAAAGGTTTTAGTAATCTCTACAACTCTCTTGACACTCTCTACATCAGTGCAGAAGATCGCGATGTCATCAGCATAAGCGAGTATGCGAACTTCACATGTGTTTAACACGAATCCCCGCACATGACGATCATGAATAATACTGAGACAAAAGGGTTCGATATATAGTGCAAATAGTAATGGGGAGAGGGGACATCCTTGTCGGACAGACGACCTCACAGGTATTCGTTCGGTGACACGCTTATTCAAAATCAGACTTGTAGTACAAGCGCGGTAGGCCATTCGCACACCATTAAAAATAATCGACCCCACATCAATATGCTCCAAAATTTTGAGAAGGACATCATGGGATACACGATCGAATGCTTTTTTTAAATCTACCTGCATCATCACTACTTTATGTAACTCGGCGTCACAGCACTCAAGAATAGTGCGCGCTACATGAACGTTAGACATGATGGTGCGTCCTTTTATACCACACGTCTGGTGGGGCCCCACAATATTTACAATCACACGTTGCAACCTACTGGCCAGAACTTTCATCAAAATTTTATAATCTACATTAGTGAGACTAATTGGGCGATAAGAAGTTACATAACGCAGTTTAACCGGGTCTTCACTCTTCGGAATCAAAACTGCGTGTGCATGCACAAATGAAGGGGGTAACATTTTCTATCATAGGCTTCAAGAAAAACATCTAGTAAAATGGGGGAAAGTTCGTCCTTAAACTTCTTGTAAAAAAGCGCAGTCAGCCCATCTGGGCCCGGTGACTTATTGGGTTTTAGTTCGTCTATCGCTCGGGTTATCTCCGAAAGACTAATCGGCTCCTCTAAAAAGGACTTGTCCTCGCCACTGACGGTCGGCATTGATGATAAGAAAGCATCGCCTAATCGATTAATCTGGGAGGCGTGGTCACTAAACAATGCAGTATAATGCTCGACGAACGCCTTTTCGATAACGCTAACGTCTCTTGAAACAGCTCCATGATATTCAATTTCTGAGACGTCTTTATTGCACGCGTATGTTTTTTCCGCCGCGACCATCCTTTTAGTCGGCGCTTCTCCTAATAACAAGTTCTCCGCGCGCGCGCGAACTTCCGCCCCCCTAAAACGTTCTTGATCTAATACCTCAAGCTTGGCTTTCAGACTGTTTATATCGTCCATAAAAACGCCGGGCGTATTGCACTCTGCTTGCATTAGCTTTTCCAAGCTAAAACGCAACCTATCTTCCCGTTCCTTTTCCTTGTAGTTAAGCATACACGCCATCTCAATCGCGCCCATTTTTACTACTTGTTTAAAAATCTCCCACCTTTCACAGGCATTGCATCCCCTTTGTTCTGCGTCTTTCCACATTGTCTTAATCATACTTTCGAAAGAGTCGCTCCGCAAGAGCTTGGCGTTAAGTTTCCACATTTCCCACGTGAAAGATGGCGAGTTTTTATATTCGCCTAAAGTTAAGCTAACAAGACATTGATCGCTAAAAGAGACATGTTCAACGGTGTAGTCCCGACACTGAGGAACAAGGTCTGTTGAAATATAAGCGCGGTCTAATCGCGCATGGCTATTACCCTGAAATTGCGTGTATGCCATGGCCCTCTCTCTCGGTGTACAGAGCGCGATATCCTCAAGATCAAAATCTTGAATAATGTTGTTTAAAGCGAAAATGCTGGTGTCACTATTGCGGCCGCGATTTGATCGATCTTCCATTCTACATACACAATTAAAGTCGCCCAAAAAAATTATGTACCGATCGCTCCGAAAGTGCTGGTAAATGTTTTCGAAAAACACGCGGCGCTCGTCTGTCCTATTTGGCGCGTAGATACATATAACTCGCCATTCTCGACCCAAAAGTGCAAAATCACAGAGTATGAACCTCCCAGACTGGCATGTCATAACGGTTTGTACTTCAATACCCAACGATTTCTTAAGAAAAAGGCAACTTCCTGCAGAAAAACCTATCGCATGATTTACACATACAAAATACCACGATAGAAAAGATTGTACCATATTATTGGTCTGCTCCTCGCTTTCCACTTTAGTTTCTTGGATTGCCAAAATGTCCAAATCTTTTTCAGTGAGTAGCCGATAAAGCTGCCTTTGCCTCCGCCTCGCCGCCAGTCCTCGAACATTTAGCGTGGAAATACGCAGGGAGCGACCAAGAGTAACCATTGGAAAAAGAAAAAAAAGGTCTCAAAACTACCCTTGGCGCTCACCTATGCCACCACTATCTGACGGGTGCCATGACCAGGATGTCACTGCTCTCGGACGTCCTCCCGGGGGAGTGACGACGAGAATCCCCGACCGGCATTTCGTCCTTTCTTGTGTTGCAGCCCACTTCTCCTGTCCTGAGCAAGTTGTTGAGGCTCGTCGTTTTCCGGCACCGTGTCGCTGAGTCTACGCTTGATTGACGAGCTCTCAGAGTCCATGGCGTCGCCGCCGTCGCCGTCCAGAGCACTGGTTGGGGTGCTGGCGTCCGTTGTCGCACATGCCAAGCCCTTCTTAACCTGCCTCGTGTCTCCGGCGAGTCGCTCTTCCAGCTTCGGAAGGTCGGTCTTTTCTGTTTCAGCGGGCCCCTCTGTTGCGCCACGCTGGTCCCGTTGTCCATTCCCTGGGCGTCTGCAGGTGGTGCCTGCTCCTTCGTTGACGATACCGCAGCTTCGGCTTCTGCCTCATCCATGAGGTGGCTCGCCCCCGAATCTTCACCGGTCCGGTTAGCGACGGAGGCAGCTCGGGCGTAGGTCCGCATGCAGTCTCTTGCTTCGTGCCCGAAGGCCCGGCACTCTCCACATCGGGGCACCTTGCAGTCGCGCCGAATGTGCCCTGTGCGGTGGCAACGAAGGCACAACGGCGCTCGCCCGGGAACAACGACCAGCACCGTGCCACCATTGAGGCGGAGTTGGTGGGGGAGAGATTCCGGGGTCAACGATTCTCGGAGCACAATCCTCACCGTCACTGTCGTGGAGTCAACATCCATCAGTCCCGCCACCTTCCATTTTTCTCGAGTGACCTCCTTCACTTCACCGAAGGACTCTAAGACCCGCCGGATGACTTCCACGGATACGCCAAACGCCACCCAATGGATCTTCACCTTCAGTTCACGCCTTTCCGGGTCAACAATAAGGCAAAGACGGTCTTTCACCTGCAAAGTCCCGGCAGACAAAAGTTTCTCCTTGGCCTCGATGTTATGAAATTTGACGAGCCACACATGGCCCATTTGGAAAGCGCCCAGCCCTGCGATGTCCTTCCTGACTCCTGCCATGGTTGAGGGGTCCGACGAAGTCCTCGACCCGGTAAGGTCGTCCACGGGTATCCGCATGCAGCACGAGGCTACATTTTGCGTCTTCGCCCGTTGGAAGCGCCGGCAACAACACAGCGTAGTCGCTGGGCACATCGCCGCGAACGGCGTCATCACGGCCGCGCTCGGCCGTTATCGTTATCGCTGAGGAGCGATCCATCGTGCGTCCTTTCGCTATCGCGTCAGGAGGCCGAATCGTACACCACAACTGCACACATACAATACATGCGTTGTCGTATGCTTATATACACATGAATGGCTTGCTAAGCTCATCGACTGACGGAGGGATTGTATGCATCGGTTTGATAAGTGCCTATCCAATGGAGAGATTACAATAGCATGTCCTCTTCTCTAGGGATTATTTATCGTTTCTACCCAGCTCGATGCAGTATTTTAACGTTCGGAACAATGCTTCCGGGGTCCTTCCGCGCAAGCAGCGCATAAAAGAACACCGCACTTTATTGCTAGAACATTAAAGACAGGTCCAATTCCATCCTCTAAAAGCAAGGTTTGGGCACAAGAGACAGGCCCCCTGTAAACATGTTTCGCTCGCCTCCGTGTACAAAGTTGCCCAACATCGTCCACCGCGTAAAAGGGAACAGCGCCGCTCATACATTTACCTGGCGCGCCCTAAACTCCCACTTATCGAGCTTTGCTTACTTACGTCTTGCACGAGTGGTGTTGCGTAAGAACATTATCACGGTAAGTAGACAGTGAAAGACTGACAAAAGCATAGTCTTACAAAATATAAACCGTTTTCTGGCACGTCTCATACGCTTCCGGCTAGAAGAAACAACCGCGGAATCGGAACGTAGCCCAACGCGTAAACCACCTTCTTCTGCGGGCTATTCGGATAACTGTATAAATATCCGCTTGTGCACGGGCGCCCTTCCCTTAGCGAGCGACCTGTCCCCATTATTGCGCGAGATCTTGCCAGCTGATTTGTCCATATTTTAGAAAGTATACCATTAAAGTTACAACTCTGCCACAAGGACATTTTCGTCATGCCATTGTTGCTGCTCCAGAAATTCAAAATGTGAGCTTATTAAATGCCCAAGTGTAACATTATATAGAGCCAAATAACTAGCGCCATAAAGTATGCGATCTGTCTAACGCCTGTAGCTTTAGCCAAATGCACGATTATCGTGAACACGATTTTTCAATTTCCGCTAACAGCATCAATGAATTACATTTTCAGAACTTGTCAGTAATTATGCATTATTAGCTTGCATAGCACAAAAACGTGCAGCTGATTTGAAGGGCAAAAAACAAATTTCCTGCATTTCGCACGCCCCTCATATTCCATATTTCTTTCAAGCGCAATAAAGTAAATGCTGAATTAAAGCTTTGGTTTGGGCTAGTTGGTTCATTATGACCCGGAGGATATAAAAACAAAAAAAAAAATAACAAGGACGAGGAATATGCCCATACAACACGGACTGGCGCTAACTTTCAACTGATTCATTCAAGTCGGTCAAACCCAGCGCGCATGCGTGAACAGTCTCGTCTATCTTGCCAACCCCTTGTGATTAAAGCATCCCATAAACGCAATCGACTATCGCCCTGGGTTTGACTGACTTGATTAAATCAGTCGAACGTTAGCACCAGTCTGTGTTGCCTCTTCTTTGTGCTAGTTTTTTTTTTGCCTTTAAATTTTTTAGGGTATTAAAGTATTAAGTGAAGTTATTTTTAGCACAGCCCACACAGTCTGTTGAAGGGGGTATAATCCATTTATTGAAATTCAAAGGAACGAACACATCAGGAACTCAGTATTATCACAGTTAGCCTTTTTTCGTTGTACGGAGCATGAAAAAGCTGTACCCAAGCATTTTCCAACAAAGAATATAGTGAGATCAAGAAATTCTGGATTCCTAAGAACAATGTTTATTTATGTTCAACAAAGTACTCATTACTCCTTTTACTGAAAGAAATTATATAATGTAGATCAGTTATGCAAGTCGCACAAAAACTGTATTAAATTATTAACAAAAAAAATGAAATCAGGAGTTACTGTACTCAGTTTCTTACTGAAAAATATCACAGTATCACTACCTGCGTCTTGCGCTAGCGTTCAGTAATCCGAACACATCGGCTTGTGTCTACCATTACTGTACTACTAAACCTTCATCGGCCAGCGCTCTCAAAACTTCTATGAAATCTTCAAAAAAACTTCAGCCGCGCATCATACTTCTTCAAATTTGCTGTGACCAGTTCCCAACAACAAGATATTACTCAGCTTGGAGCGTTCATGAGGAGGCAAGTTCAACAGTGTAACATAAAAAAACACCCAAGTTTACCTGGGCTACCTCTCTTTGTGCCGATAGGGTTTGCAAGTTCAATATCATCGTAGTATAAATTCAGTAAGATGATATTTTTTTATGCTTTTCAAAAATGGGATGCGATTGAAACCATGCTCCATCCCGAAAATCCCCAAAGACAGAATCATTTTAAGGTGTGCATAGATTTCTCACATAGGCAACAATCTCTGGATGACTCGGAAGGTTTTGAAGATGCGATAGCTTCATAATACAGGCTTTTGCATTCCCTAGGAGCTTCACTTGAGTAGGAGGCACAAAGACACCTGCCGTTTGATAGTCCTGCTTTCGAAGGCGGTCAGTTTTATGTGTTCAATGTTTACAGGCACTCCAGCTATCGCAAACATTTCATGAACTCCCTCAACAAGAATGTCAAGGACTGTCTTGTGACACCTGTGCTATCCTTCCAGGCACCTGCACAGACTTGACAGCCTATCAACTACAGTAGAACCTTGTGTGGCATCCTGCCCTTCAGGACAACTAAGTTATACAAGATTTCCATTGTCCATTTCGTTGCTCTGGCTAGCACTCGAGAAACCTGAAGTTTTCTTCTTGCATATCTTGAAGTGTTCTTTGTAATGCTTCAAAAATCCAAATGTGCAGCTGCACTTACTACATACAAAGACACTCCCAGTGTCACGATGAAAAGTCATCATGTGTTCAGCAAATGAGGTGTACGCTTCACAAAAAAAGTTACACTGAGGGCATACATGCTGACCCTCCAGGCTGGCTGGAATCCTGGTCCCGTCTGCAGTGTCACTTCGGCTCTGAGCGGCTTCAGTGTTTGCAGTGTCACTTGGGCTCAGAGTGACTTCCACGTTACCGTCACCATTGGTTGTTTCCACTGGATGATCTTCATCATTGTTGACTGAGGCACAAAACAAAAACAGCATTGTTAAACATGTCAGCAAACTGGCCAAGCCTGAGACCAGGCACGTAGCCAGGATTTAGTTTCGGGGAGGGGGGGCACCCATGACAAAATGCTGTATGAGGGGGAGGGGAAAGAGGAGGTTCCAGCAAAATGGAAGGTTTCGAGGGGGGGGGGGGGCGGGCGCCATGGCAACCCCCCCCCCCCCCTGGCTACGTGCCTGCCTGAGACCAATGGGTCTTAAGTATATAACTCGAGTATTATAACTGCTGTAATTGCGCTCATTATGAACCTCTCACGTGTGAAATGCGAGTTCCAGTGGCCTTCACTTGAATTGAAAGCGTATTATTTACACTAAATGCCTTCTAGCTTTCTTCAATGATGCTTGCAAAACATGTATTCTGCACAAATATTTGCTTTTTTAGATCTTGGTTAAGTCGAACCATACATGACTGCTAAATGACAGTGAGAATAATAATGTTCCGGACATGTCGGAGTTTTGATGTTGTTGTTACTAACTTCTGTCGAAAATTCGTGCCTATCGCCATAAAAACGCGGCTTTTTTAAAAAATAAACTTTCAGACGTAACTCGTGCAGTGTTGAATGTTCATGCCAGTGCAATTAATGCAGCGGTGCAGGCGAGCTGGATAAGAATAAACGATAAATTATCCCTAGAGAAGGGGAACGAGTGGACAACGAGCAAATGAAAAATTTCCAACAGCAGATAGACGACTGGTGCACGGCTGAAAAAATCCGCCTGGTCCTGGTTTCGAACCAGCGACCTCTCCATTTCCAGTGGAGCCGTAAGACGTCAGTGGAGCAAACGGGTTTTAACAACATCCACCTGTCTTACCAGTGACAAGGGTGAGGCCTACATTAATGTTATGATGCTTATGCAATTAATGCAAGGGTACAGGCAAGCTGCATAAGAATAAACGAATGTTCCATGCCTTCTCGATTCATGAATTCTTTGTGCAGGAACGTGGAAACTTATTAACCAGCCCATCTTCACATTTTAGTCCCTTTTTATTTACACCACAACTATAAGTGCAAGATGAAGGCCCTTTACTGACTGACCTGAAGAGCCTGTTAAGAGAGGTTCCAATTGCTATCCCTAGCAGTGTTAATAATTTTTTATGCTTAACGAATGTGTGCACTGTGCCAATGCTGTTTATGAATTAATGTACACTCATGGTTTGGTTGTTCAACAGCTGAAGTTAACAGTACGATCAAGGGACTCCTGCCCATGTCATAAGGGCAACAGGTGTTCCCTTATTGACTTGTTAACCACATGAACAAGAATCTTATTCAATTATTAAAAAAACAACCCTGCTAACTACAACATATGTATGTTGGCACTCACCAATGAGCATTTCAGCAGCACTGCAGGTGTTCATGACCTCAGAGGCGCTGGTGCTGGCACCTTGCAAAGTCGACCCTTGCATGACGTCAGACAAATTGCGTGACTTGCCTTCAACTATACCTGCAAACAGAGCAAATGATCAAGCCGCATTAAGTCAGAAATGTTATTGTTGATGTCGTATAGTCATACACGATGTCAATGTCTACAATTATGCTGTCCTCACGTGGTCTTTTATCTATATGGCAGCAAAACGTCACTTTCATAACTTCAAATTATGGAACTGGTGTAAATCTGGCATCACACAAGCACATCAAATCTTTTGACTGGCAGTATTCGCTTCCTAGTCAGCAGCTGGCATTAAACATTTGTTGAAATTTCCAAGCCTACAATATTATCAAAAAGGCACGAATGAATGGGTGTTCTAGCACCGTCTTTCTTTGTCTTGGCCAGTAAGAGCTGCAGAAATAAACATGGTTGTAAATAGTGTGGGGCGACTCAAAGCCACTTGTGACATGTTTTCTTGACTTTCAGTTTAAAAAGCTGTACGGCAAACTTGACATTGACAGCCGAGTGTATAATCATGGCAATACCCCCTTAGAAAAAAAAAAATTACGCTACGTAGAAAAAGAAAAACAAGACGTGAGGGGGGACTCCTAAATAACTTCGTATTCTTTTGGAAAGGAAGGGGGGGGGGCAAAAAACCAAAAAATGTTTTTTGTTTGTTTGGTGGTAATGCCAATTTATGCAGTACTCAATGCCGACAGCACGAGCTCACAGGGATATAATATAATAATACTTTTTATTTTCAGTTGTGATACTCACTCGGCAGCGCGCAAGGCTAGACAGAAATGTTGAGACCCTTAAACAACTGCGTCTGCTAGCCCGCCGCCAAATGGGGAAAAAAAGAAAAGAAAAGAAAAGCGCCGCGGCGCAAATTGGACCGATTGATTTATGTCGCTCGATGTACTACCTTCATCCACAATGTAGGCACTTTTCTCATATCCAGGGGTTTTAATGTCCCCATCCTTAGACAGACGTGTAAACATGAAGGCACTTTACTGACTGACCTGAAGAGCCTGTTAAGAGAGGTTCCAATTGCTATCCCTAGCAGTGTTAATAATTTTTTATGCTTAACGAATGTGTGCACTGTGCCAATGCTGTTTATGAATTAATGTACACTCATGGTTTGGTTGTTCAACAGCTGAAGTTAACAGTACGATCAAGGGACTCCTGCCCATGTCATAAGGGCAACAGGTGTTCCCTTATTGACTTGTTAACCACATGAACAAGAATCTTATTCAATTATTAAAAAAACAACCCTGCTAACTACAACATATGTATGTTGGCACTCACCAAGGAGCATTTCAGCAGCACTGCAGGTGTTCATGACCTCAGAGGCGCTGGTGCTGGCACCTTGCAAAGTCGACCCTTGCATGACGTCAGACAAATTGCGTGACTTGCCTTCAACTATACCTGCAAACAGAGCAAATGATCAAGCCGCATTAAGTCAGAAATGTTATTGTTGATGTCGTATAGTCATACATGATGTCAATGTCTACAATTATGCTGTCCTCACGTGGTCTTTTTATCTATATGGCAGCAAAAACGTCACTTTCATAACTTCAAATTATGGAACTGGTGTAAATCTGGCATCACACAAGCACATCAAATCTTTTGACTGGCAGTATTCGCTTCCTAGTCAGCAGCTGGCATTAAACATTTGTTGAAATTTCCAAGCCTACAATATTATCAAAAAGGCACGAATGAATGGGTGTTCTAGCACCGTCTTTCTTTGTCTTGGCCAGTAAGAGCTGCAGAAATAAACATGGTTGTAAATAGTGTGGGGCGACTCAAAGCCACTTGTGACATGTTTTCTTGACTTTCAGTTTAAAAAGCTGTACGGCAAACTTGACATTGACAGCCGAGTGTATAATCATGGCAATACCCCCTTAGAAAAAAAAAATTACGCTACGTAGAAAAAGAAAAACAAGACGTGAGGGGGGACTCCTAAATAACTTCGTATTCTTTTGGAAAGGAAGGGGGGGGGGGCAAAAAACCAAAAAATGTTTTTTTTGTTTTGTTTGTGGTAATGCCAATTTATGCAGTACTCAATGCCGACAGCACGAGCTCACAGGGGATATAATATTAATAATACTTTTTATTTTCAGTTGTGATACTCACTCGGCAGCGCGCAAGGCTAGACAGAAATGTTGAGACCCTTAAACAACTGCGTCTGCTAGCCCGCCGCCAAATGGGGAAAAAAAAAAAGACGAGAATAGGAAAAGACAATAAAACAAAAAAAAATACGCGTAAAAAAAAAAAAGAACTACGAATAGATGCTGTGAATATAAGTTCTCTTACCTTTGAAAGCTTCCAATTGTATATTCTCGTGTATCCATACTTTCTTCTTGTATCCATCTTGACATATTTCAAACAGAAGCAACGTAGATGCCGCTCTGTAGCTTTCGCGACACTAAGACACAGCCCACGTACGGCAATGTAAAAAAATAATAATAATGCTATGACAACTGTTGCACTGAATATAAAATAATTATTTAGATTTTAGGGTTTCTCATTTTCTTTACTTTGACTTGGGATTAGCCTCATAAGCTATTCGTTCACCTTTCCACAATAGTTTTTTAGCAGAATGTTCGTGCTGCACCAGAACAAGTTCTTCAGCACGAGCTCACTCGTGTGTCGTTCTTCACATGCGTCGAAGTCAGAAGTCTCGTTGATAGACAGCAGTTCCATTGTAAGCTCGCTGATGAACTGACGCTGGATCGGAACCTTCATAAACTGTGTCTGCTTGGAGAGTTCTTGAGCAACAACGTAATTGCGTGTCATGGCATTAACGGCGAACATAGTTGGATAGGAGCCCCCTCCATCGAATTGCTTGTCAAGAGAGTAGTTCTCCTGCGCAAGTGAAAATGTTGCCTTCATATCTTCTTCGGTAAGCGCCGCTATGGATTTTTGACATTTCGGCTTTTTGAAAGCGGCATAAACTGTGTACCCTGGTCCCTGCTACGGAAACTAGGACTGGGAGGGTCTAATTTATCGCTTGTGACACTGCCTCCCCTGTAACTATATGTTGCAGCTGGGCCGTGGCGTGTCTACTTGTTTTTCAAGCTGCTCCCATCGCTCGTCTTCACACGGGATTGTCGGCAACGTACTCTGCAGTCGCAGCTTATTTTCACCTTCAGAAGGCTGCCTTATAGATATCTGATATTGCGAGCCAGCCAGCTGCCTGTACTTCCCGAAACGGTCTTCCAAGCTATCAGTCTGAATCTTTCCCAGCAGGACATAGTTCAGCCCGAGTTCAGTGAAGCAGTATTCGGTGATCTGTTTAAGTTCACGGGTTGTTTGACGGAGTGCTCCGTGAGTCCCCTTAGTTAGCGTGCCACTGGTAAGGTTCTTGCTCTCCCATACGTCAAGCCAGGCGTCCAGCCCGTCAAAAAGACTGCACAAAAAATGCACATTGGAAACGTACTCTGCAGAAGACACTGGTTCTTGAAAGTCGTCTCTGAGTCGCGTTCCTTTGTTCGGCTTCCATGGTGAAATTTCCTTCAGATTCCGAGACCTCGACGATTTCATTGATTCCTTTAATAATATGCGCCACAGTTGTAGGAACAAGAAGGGGACATAGAGCGAAGGCTACAGGCTCCTGACCGTGGTTTTGAAAACGGAAGCTTGCGCTATAAAGATACATTTCTAAAATTAAAAGCGAGAGCTAGCTTGTGCTTGTCACCTTCGCTGCCACATCAGCGTAAAATTCAACGAAATAAACTCAAGAATTAAAAAAAAAATTGTGAAAAGATATGAGAGTTCTCACCCTGGTATGCGTCGATAGAACCAGGTATTTTCGAGGAATCGCCCGCACCCACACTTTTTTGATCTTCATCCTCCGGGAACTTAAACACAGACACTTTCTTCGACGACGTTTCATAGTTCCCATGGCACCCAGGGACACAGCATTTACAAAACATGGCTAGCCCGAAAGCCGCCTGTAACTTGACAAACACAACGCGTAAACCGCCGCGCACACCAAACACAAAAGACACAAGAGACGGTTAGAGCAGTTCGCGTACTCCCGCCGCGGCACCCGAGAAAGCCGCCGTGCGCAAAGGAGGCAAAAATTGTCTATTGCGCAAGCCCCGGGAGACCCTGGGCTCGGAGAAAGCTAAAAACAAAAATAAAAAAAGGCCGAAGCATGCGCCGCTTGGCGTCTTTGGAAAAACACATTTAAGAAAAAACAAAAAAAGAGATCATGTGTTGCGGAGAAGCCTTCCTCTCAGGTCGGCCCTCTTGTCGTGAATCTGTGACGTCAAAACTCCGAGCGCTGCGGCCTTCGCTCTAGGTGGTGTTGGTTAGGGCCGTTTACAGGTGGCAATTCGATCTTTTTGGGCCGCTTTCAGAGGCGTCACGGATAGTTTTCTTCACAGGTCTGCTTATATCCCGTGTCTTATGCGGGACATTGAGGAGTACCGCTTGTACCCAGGCCATTATCCAGGACGTGAATAAGAGTGTATGGACGAAAATGCGGCCACGGTAGGCCATCTTTTTGGTACAGTTATATTATATCTAGCCTTCATAGCAATTTGGCAGACAGCGGTATGGCGGCAGGCTGCAAAAAAAAAAGAGAAAGAGTCCTGGGTCTAGTAGACTCTACCGTGCGTGATATTTTGTGCTTGATTGAAATTGTTCGACGAAACATATTCTTGAAATCCGGAGTGAACGGTAGCCCTATCTTTGAGGACCCGGCGAAAGTTTTACAAAAGCGTAGCACTGGGGGAAAGCTGCGCAGCTCGCTATCGATGCTTTTTTTTTTTTTTTTTTTTTTTATGCGACTTTCAATGCGAGCTGTCCGGCTTTTCCCCGGTGCGCCGATTTCGGAAGACTTTCGCCGAATCCTCAAAGATCGGGCTTCCGTTCACGCCGTTGTTCAACGACATGTTTTGTCGAACAATTTCAATCAAGCACGAAATATCACCCACGGCTATTTTTATGGCAGCCAGCCACTACAACTGCCACAATGCTGTTTGCCATAAATGGATGATAGTGGCTGCACCAGCTGTACATTGGCTAGATTTAATATAACCCTACCAAAAAGATGGCTGCCAGTGGCCGCAATAGCCGAGCGGGTAAACGTGATCCAGAAAATAGACATAGATATCATTGTTCGACACCGAGCGGGACCCTGTGGCTCCACGTTTTGCAAAGTTACGGAATCAACAGCGCACGTAGATAGGCAGCCCGTAAGCTGCCTTTGTGTTCTTTTATGCTTAAAGTTCTAGCAAAGAATGTCTGGTAGCCCATGTTTGTCCGACGACGACGCCAGGGCGTCAGCAATGCCGACGGCCACCGCGTGCTCCCTCCGTAACTGTCCTGAGGGAATTGGGGAAAAAAAGGTGTTTCTTTTTATTTGTGCGTTTTACATCTTACGATGGGGCTAAGATAAAAAAGAAAGGCTTTTTTCTTTCTACCACTGCTTGTCCTCCAGCCTTCAACACACTTTTTTTTTATATATTACCTCCTGTTTGCAGGCGTTCACACTTTAGTTGAGAGTAAAGGGAACACAAGTGAAAGTTCCCGATTCCCCGTTGTGAGAGTAAAGGAGGGAGGATTACGCACCTTTACGTCTGGGGACCGGTGCTCAAAGGGGAATCCGATGCCCGTCCCACCGCGTGGCCGACGGCTACTACCAGCGAGAGCGGTCGCCGCGCCGGGTTCAGCCAACGCCATGCCAACAACGATTATCCCGGTATCCATCAGTGTTTATTGAGTACCAGGGGTCCCCAACAAGACACTGTGGTCAAGCGAGCCGTGGACACAGTGTGCCCGCAGCGCCCGCCGACCTGAGAGCCAAAGGGGTAATTGCGAGCGGAGTCATTGCCGGTCGGACGAGCTCACGCCGCTACCCCTCGTCGCAGGAGTTCGGGGTCAGGGCTCTCGGCAGACGGACGTCCACAGGTAGTGGGGACTTCAACTGTCAGAGCCAGGGGAATCGCTAGCGTGGAGTCATCGCCGGTCGGACGAGCTCGCGCCGCGACTCGACCCGTTGCCCGGAGTCCAATCCAGGACCCCCCGACCACACGGCCGTCCACTCGGAGGGCAGGCCCGACTCTCCCTGGCGCGATCTCCCTGGTCCGCCCGAAACGGGAGACGCGCGGAGGAGTGCGAGAGAGTAGGTCAGCATGGTGACGTAGTCTCTCCGACACGAACCGGAGCGACCAGGCTCGAAGTCAGACGGCTTCGCCTGGAACGTCCGCGGCTTACGCCTTCTCGGGGGAGGGAAACAAGTGGCCCCCACACCGTGTGGCACTGAAGAAAGTGGTCAGCGTGATTTCCGCCGATTTTACGAGTATCGTTGTACTTGTAACCTCGAGTTATTACCGGGAACATTGCCATGCACTGCGACGTCATCAGCGGGAATTGTTAAAGCCGTGAGTTTATGCTGAAGTGGGAGACGGGCGAGTTGGAGATCTGAAAACGATTTAGAGAATTCCCTGGAAAGACGAAATTATCGTGGACTTTATTGCATGCAGCACTTCCAAGAATCTGTTTTAGTATTCGAGCCACAAGAGAAGTACATCTAACCTCTTGCAGCACAAGTGTCAAACGGCAAATACTACATTTGGGGATTCCTTGAAAAACCGAAGCCTTCTTTCTCCCTGACATGCGCTTCGAAAGATGATTAGGAGTTTATTGGCGCAGCAGCAACGAGGGCCATAATGCGCCGCGCGGTGAAGGAGCGTGTCGTCAAGAGCGTCCTGCAATTTATTGCGAGGGATCTGAGACCGTTTGAAGGGATTGCCGGACGAGGTTTAATGACGCTGGCACAGTGTTCCCTTGATATTGGATGTGAATGTGGTAAGGCTCGACGGGGTCTTGCTGCTGCCGCACTCGACTACGGTGTCACGAAATAAGGCACCCATTGACAACGAAACAAGAAAGCTTGTGAAAGCAGAAATACGTTCAATCGCTGAAGTGTAAGGCGCAACGGCCATCCTTGATTTGTGGACAGATGATTAGCGAAACAACTGCTACCTTCGTATACCGCTGTACTGCATAAAGCACTTCAAGGTGGTGGAGCGCCTGCTTTTCACTACAAAACTGGACAAAAAGAGCATGTAAAAAGTTTAAAACATCCGTTCTGAATTACTCCAGGCGCTGCGGAGGTTCGACCTTCGAGACTGTCTTACAAATGTTGTATTTGTTACTAAAAGAGGCACGAATATATTCTTGGCGCTTAGATCACTGGGGCGCCTTAATTATGCCACATTCTGTACACCCTTCTTAAATCCACAATGCTTTCTGTCCAACCAGATGATGACATTGCTCTTTTAGATTTTCTCCGAGCCGGTCGAGCCTTCGTTGCATTATTTAAGCGACCTGGCTGAGGTGCCGTTAAGAGTTATCGCTCAAAGCAGACGTCGAGACTAGGTGTGGCAGCAAGCTATGAGGTTCTCATCTATTTTTCAACCATGGGTCCAAATTGTTGAAGTTCTCACAGAGAAAGGCGAAACAAGCCGCGTAGACGAAATATATTAGGACACTTTGCAGTGTCTCGTAAAATTTCTTGGGCCATTCAAGGCAGCGAGTGGTGCCCTGGAGTGACGATGTAAGCAAACCCTCTATTTTGTAGTTCAGTGGCGAACGAAACTTCTGAAGCACTTAGAAAGAGAAAGTAACGATTCTGAGCTTCTGCAGGCTGTCAAAGATACATGCTCCCGGCTCCGTCACGAAAAACTAAAACTGCACAGCAAAAAAACAAAAGCAAGAAATAGTGCGTTATTTGTATATTTATACAGCCTAGAACTTGGTCTGCCTCAACGGACGACGAGTCTCCCAGTTGTAGACGATAAATGTAGCCAGTACAGTACAGCCGCTAGCCTGGGGTCTTTAACGTGCACCACGCAGTAGTGGCACACGACCGCACGCCGGAAACGATGATCGCCCAGATCAAAACGGGCAGGGGTGGGGATTGAACCCAGGATCCCTGGGTTCTGCAGCGCGAGCTTTCCCTCCACGTGCTCCGAGCTGGTGCGCATTAGCGCACTCGGCCACCGATCCCTTGGAACTGCACAGCCTGCACAATATTGCTGTGTTTCTACACGTCAAATTAAAAAGGCTCTCCCCTGTTCGATAACTCAGAAAGTCATTTCGTACAAATGACGTGAGGAAGATTTTCGCAGCTGCCAAAAACCGTCGAGTGACGAAGGAAGATCAAGTCGAAGATGTTGAGGCTGTCTCGACTTAAGAACACCCTTCGAAGACAAGAAGACATTCGTACGACGGGGCACTCAATCTGACTTGGAGGACACCGATTAGGGAGTGGCAGATACGGCAAGTGACGAAGTATACGAATACATCACCTTCTAGTGGATCCAGGAGGCTTAATTCGATCTGCTGAACTGCAGGAACTTGCGCCAACGCGAATTTCCTTACCTTATTCTGGCGGCGCAATTCGTACACGTCATTCCAGCAAGAAGTGGACCAGCCGAAAGAAACCTCACATTGGCGGGTCTTTTAATTTAAGAGGGGCGAAGAAGCCTGAGTCCGTGTGTCGTTGACGATATCCTGTTCCTACAGCTCAACCTCGTCAAGTGAAGCGGGGTGTGTGGTGCGTTATGGTGAGTGATGGCATTTCCATTCTAAATATTTAACTGTTTGACCAAACTAAAATGTCATTATGTAGTATGCCATGTTTTAACGTTTATGTTTGGAAAGTACGTCCCTGCTTATAATGAGTGTTCTAAAGCAGAAAATTGCATATGCATATATATATATGGGTGGTTTCATCTCAAATCGTGCATGCAAAAAGGGTCGAATTTTTAATTTCGCTGAAAAAAAATATATGTTATGGCGTCGTCTCTAAAAACACAGTAGCCACAAACCGCAAGTCTGTCGGGTATTTGGTTCTCGACATACGAATTTTAAAAGAGGCCGCGGCGGAAAGCAGTGTTTTTCACTTACGTCGTGGGTCGGATGTTTCGCTCGATCTCAAGTCGTGGATTTTCAGTCCACGTTATATTTACCTTTTTCAAGCACTCTGTAGACACAGATAAAACGCTCTAATACCATGAACTAATTTTAGGCGTTTTGCTTTTTTTCTGTAAAAATGTCAAAAACGCCCCCTCGGTCAATTGTTGACGAACTTTGACAATTAAATACTGGCGATCTACTTGAGTTACATCAATATTTTTTATGTCCATGGAGAGCCCAAAACACGCTCTTTGTAGATATTATAAAATCATTTAGCTGTATTAAATATTATTTGCGGGACGTTTACGTTAATGTTACGCGAAAACCAAAAAGTACCAATTTTAAGATCGATTTTCTCAAAAACAAAAATTTTTATTTTTTTTTATTTTTTGTTAAAATGTAGATATGATAGTTGTCTACTCGAAAAGAAAGTCGAGAAAGTGTATATTTTGTTTGTATCTTCTATATTTAAGCCTCAATATCGGAAAAGGACGTCTTCGTTTTGCAAGACCTAAGTCAGACAAAAAAAGACGTGCGCTTCTATGAATTGTAAAAAAGTTTTCTTGAATTTTCGTCTGCGTTTTGTAAACACTTATAAACGCATTTTGTGGTATTGAATAGTTATTTATGTTTTGAAAAGAGCGGGAAACCACGAGAAACATACCTAATCAAATCAGCAGGCCTAGTAGACCTTCAATATCGAAGAGGCACAGACGTTGTATTTTTTCGATTTATAAAACTTTCGCTGTAAACTACCATGACTAGCTATTAGCTGTAGTATTACTAAGACATAAAAAATCACCACATCATTGATCTATTATATACCATTGTTTCCGAAACCAAACGCTAGGGTTTGTTCACCGCACATCGCACAGATCACCAGGGACTGGCCTTTCACTTCCGTAATACACAAAAGTGATGACACAAAAACGATCCGAAACACACGGAGAGATTGTCACGGAGAAGGGTAGGGAATAAAAATAAATAAATAAGAATAAAATTACCCAACTCCGATCTTAACGAAAATTGCGGTATAAAAATAAAAGATTTAGGTTCGAGCGGTGGCAAGGCGATAGGTCCACACCTGGTGGAGAGTCAGACAAAGAAGTCAACGACACGTAAAAGAAAAAAAAAATAATTAAGACAGAAAAACTCAGCCGCACGCGGCAAGAATAAAAACCAACTCCTCCGGGCATTCCCTAAACGGGACACAACCAGATGCGTGCGAACACGCTCTCTACAGCACCGTCAGGCCGCTACGCCATGAAGAAATAAACCAAACAAGTAAACAATGCTAACAAACATGTTAGTAACGAAACATAGAAAAAAAAACGTTCAACAGAACCGCACCCGAGAAACAAAGTTCAGCGGAGTGAAGAAACACTCACGAAATAAAATTAAAAAAAAAGTCTTAACTGACCGACGCCGAGTCCAGTCCCACGACACTGAAGCCTGGCAGGATGATGGCGTCCAGATGATGCTCGAATCTATTCTTCACTCCGTTCCGCACATCCGCCGGGGCTGTGCGGAACAAAATCAAGAATAGTTTCAAGCAGCGGTGCGCCAGAAGGTAACCGAGACGTAACATGCCTCGAGCTTCATATCGTGAGAGGAGCTTTCGAGGTAGTTACTGAATGCAGTTACTCAAACTTTCTCTTTCCCCTTCCCTTTTTCGAAAGAACACGTCAGCCGGCGCTAACTTTTCATCTCGGGAGATGACCACTCTTCACAAATGGTTATAGTTGACAAGGAGGCTGACTTCGACCCAACTAGTGTCCGGGCAGAATAGACACAAGTATATTTACCAACACGCTCGTTTTTGATGCTAGTCTCCGGGCTTTGCTGTTTACAAAAGAGATAACTCTTCGGTGCTATCGGATTTCCGCGGAGGGAGATAGAGCAAATAAAATTTAAAGAATAAAACACGGAGGACAAGCACAGGACAACCACTCTGCAGAGCACGGCCATTTCTAGGATAGGGCGTTCGAAGCTTGGGCAAATACGCGGTATCGTTTCACGCGTGCACGGATGGCTGGTTTCAAAATTTTCACACATCCCTAACGAAACCGGCCCATCTTCGTGTGCGTGCCCGCGCCGAAGTTTTAGCTCGCACGCGGCGTTGTTTTGGCATGGAGAACTGTTGTTGGCCGTCGATATTGTAAGGCCGTGGTGTTCTCATCCTCCCAGGCAGCAGTTCCTTTGCTTTCCCTTCTGCAATACTCTGACTGACTGACTCCTCCTGGGTGGCCGTCAACGAAACATTCGTACCATTTCACTCCTCGTGACACAGGGTGCGCTGCTCGCTTTACTGTCACGGGCCGTCCTATCTAACACAACGAGCGCGAAAGGTCGTGGTCATCTGCTGGTTCCGAAAGGGCGGGACGTTAATATAGGCCAATGAAGGCCCCGAATCGCTTTCTCTTTTGAACTGCTCCAATGTAGCTTGCCGCCTATAATAAAATTTAAATGAACAATAAATAACAGGGTGGAACTACTGTATTTCATTTTTACGTGGGAGCTTTAAAAAAAATGCAAAATTATTTCAAAGTTTGTGAAGACGCGCAATTCGCAAGTCCCTTTCAAGCCGTAAAAACACGTTTTTGTACGATATTGATGCTTAAATATAGAACATACAAACAAAATATACACTTTCTCGACTTGCTTTTCGAGTAGACAACTATCATATCTACATTTTACCAAAAAACAAAAAAAAAAATAAAAAATGGGTTTCTTAAAATTGGTATTTTTTGGTTTTCGCATAACATTAACGTAAACGTCCCGCTAAGGATATTTAATACAGCTAAACCATTTTTTAATATGTATAAAGAGCGTGTTAATGGCTCGCCATAGACATAAAAAATATTTTTGTAACTTAAGTAGATCGCCAGTATTTAATTGTCAAAGTTCGTCAACAATTGACCGAGGGGGCGTTTTTGACATTTTTGCAGAAAAAAAGCAAAACGCCTAAAATTATTTCATGGTATTATAGTGTTTTACCTGTGCCCACAGAGTGCTTGAAAAAAGTTAATATAATGTGGACTGGAAATCCACGACGGGAGATCGAGCGAAACATCCGACCCACGACGTATGTGAAAAACACTGCTTTCCGCCGCGGCCTCTTTTAAAATTCGTAAGTCGAGAACAAAAAATCCGACGGACTTGCGGTTTGGGGCTACTGCGTTTTTAGAGACGACGCCATAACATATATTTTTTTCAGCGAAATTAAAAGTTCGACCCTTTTTGCCTGCACGATTTGAGATGAAACCACCCATATATATATATATATATATATATATATATATATATATATATATATATATATATATATATATATATATATATATATATATATATATATATATATATATATATATATATATATATATATATATATATATATATATATATATATATATTCCTTTTGTGCTCTTCTGGGCAGAGTGTCGCGGATTCCTAGGACGCTCACGTAATTGCTATCATTTTTACAGTGACCCGCAGTGTCTAGGGAAGGCTGATAGCTTTAATATAAACAGGCTGGAGCAGATAGTATTAAAATGACATCCACCGCGTATTCTCACCCGAAGATATCTTTGCACAAAGATAAGCGAACAGCTTAGAAAGTGCTATTTTTTTTTTTATTTCATTCACGCTTGATTTTAGGATATGCAGTGAATGCCTATGTTAGGAGTCGGATGCGGCTCCATATTTTGCGGCTAAGTTTTGGATGCGGATACAAAGACTGCGGAAGCCGATTGGATGCGGATAATCAAACTGTTATCCGCGCAAGGCTCCAGCAATGGCGACCCGAACGTTCTTAGCAAGCATGTTATTTTTAGCGTGAGATGCCGAAACTTATTACGATGACAAATGATATATTGATGCGTAAGCTGTTTAATTATGCCCATTTAATCGTGAATTCTCAATAAACAAAGCACGGGCAATACTTGGCAAGAACGCTGTGAACGACGAAAAACGCTGTTTTTTCACTGGCAAGCTCACGCTCTTTTCCCCCACCAGGTGTACATGGGTGCCCCGTGTACGCAGAAACAAGATTCGCACGAAAACTGTACGCATGCGCACAACACCAACAACAGCACCACCGCTTAGGCTTGAGGTCAGAGCCGAGCGTTCCTGGTATATCTGCTGGAAAGAAAACAAAAAAAACACGAAGCAAAGTGAGATACACCATTCAAAGTTTTTTATTCCCAGTACTTCTTCTTTCTGTCATTTGCAAGGGACGCAGAAGTACGCGTGAATTAGTGTTCACCAAGTTCGGTTAACAGTTTCAAACAGATTTTCTCGCATTCAGCCTTGGAATCGTGAACGTTTTTTGTATTACACATGTCGTTGTTCCACACTAGTACGCATTGTTTTCCGTCAAAGCGCCAGTAGTTGCGATGAGGTGTGTTGCAGGCCATCAATGTCCTCAATTGCGCGCAACGGCGATCTTTATCCCCTGGAACATAAACATACCCGAAACGTAAGTTGGCCCGCTCGACATGCGGAGGGGAAGCGGTGACGTGAGAACGCCAAACTCCCATTGCGCTTCGATTGGATGGAATGTGGGTAGAGCAGACCTCGAGGCAGCTATGGCATCGAAGTCTACCCACTAGCATTCTAATCCAAGCCAATCGGAGCTCGGAGTTCTGACATCACCGTCGAGGTCAAGTCAGAACGCCGAGCTCCGATTGCAACCATCTGCTTAAATAAAAGCAGACGGTGCATGCACTTTTTGGCCCCGATTGATTGGCTCCAGCGGGTCGTATAGACCTTTGCATCGTTCATCACTCGGGTAAAAAATGCTGAGTCACTGAGGTGTGGACGCACGCGAAGGGTCTGGTAAACTGCAATGCAGAGCAACAGCGCACGCTCAGAAGGCTTTCCACAGCCGAGCTGACAAAGATGGCAGCGCTCAGAAGGCGACTTTTGCAAAGGTATATACAGCCGGCTCCGATTGGACATGGCGAGTAACATGGTGTATACAGTTGCAGCTTCAACAGAGAGTTCTAGAATAAGGGACTCCATCGCTTTGGGTCACCAGAGCATCTTCGAACATCGGACTGCACATGCGCCGAACTTCTACGCATGCGCGGTGGTGACGCTTCAGGCTGCTCCGAGGACTTAATGTCTAGATGTTGTTTGTTGTTGTTGTTTTTCTAACTCTCAAATATTCAGTTATGCCGCTAAGCCATAAACATTGGAAGCGGGAGAAAACAACGCAACCCTACTTTACGATTTTGTTTTGTTTTTTTCTTCATCGAGACATAACGGCATTAAAGAAGAAAAAGATAGAGTCCTGAGTCGCCGCTGTGCTTCTGTCTTTTCTGTTGTTTTCCTGAATTTTTTGCGCTCTATTATCCTTTTACCAATATGCGCAGACCAACCCAACTTCAAACTCGATTACACTCGAAGCTGTGCCTTCCGGCGTAAACTATAGCCAATATATGCATATTGCAACGAAGTTTCATTATGAAACAATATTTTCAGATATGTGACCTAACAGGAAAGAGTTATTAGTATTTTAAATTCTAAAAGAAAATGGTACCATAGAAGAGGCACTCACCGAATGGGTCAAGAGAAATAGATCTGCTAGGAACCACGACGAGCGCCACTACAAGGAGAGCGAAGCAAAAGAACGTCTTCATGGTTTGCTTCTCACGGGAGGAACTACGGATTGCGAAAAACATTCACGATTTATAGATAATTAATAAACATCCTACGGCTATCAGCAAGTAGTTAGATATATGTACACGCACTGATGAATTCCTCGAACCCGCGTGGTACAAACGCGGTTTCCACGATATATATATTTTATTAACACGCGCACAATTCAGAAAATTGTTGTTCTTACTGCCTCACAATTAGAATTATGATGAAACTATCAAAAGCTTCTCAGCCGCGCACTCGAAGTTGTTATGGTCGAGCCCGCTGAAAAAGAAGGCTGGTATACAACGACTAAAAAATCTGAATGAGAAAATTTAATATCCGCAATATTTCTCTTACGCGTTAAGGTAATAAATTATGCACATTGAGCTGGTTTCTTCCATTATTACGTTCTGTTTCACATTAACCGCAGCCGAACCTAAAACCCGATGGAGACATTCGAGGATCGACATATAGAATTAAACATGAGGAAGATACACAGAAAGAGGGGACGGACAACGAAGAGCTCGCCGCCTTTTGTGTGTTTGTGCGTTATTTTTTTTTCGGTTCATGATTTATGTCGCCGTTGTTGGCAAACGTACAAAAATGATGAACGCCTTCAGATGCACTTCTCACGCAGCTTCATTGAATTCACGGTATCAAGTTTGCTTCGTCATTAATAGCAGTGTAATGAAGTCACATCACGTGAATCGGATTTATTGTAGGTCTACTTTTTTTCACTAGTCGCGCAAAGAAAGAAAAGGTAGTAACGGCGCGTTTTCCTTTCTTCTACTGACGCGCCCCCCAGCGGACACTGGAAGAAGAGAGGAACGAGATTGTCTTTCTGCTTCTCCATGCAGACAACAGAAATGTTCCGCCCTCCCGCCTCTTTCGGTTTTTTTTTTTTTTCGATTTCAATTTTTTGCGCATGTCGCACGCTTTGCTTAATAAATATTGCTGAGCTGATTGAGCTTCAGCGAAAGCAAACACTGCCCCTAATTTCGTCTCCCTCTCCAAACGTGCAGATCATTTCGCTTGCAATGTTGTATTTTACCACTAATTTTATTATACGAGCAAACGAAGCCGTTAGAAACTGCGAAGTTTCGGAGCTGTGCCAGCAGCGCTGGCTGCGCTACGTACACTGGGCTAAGATGGCCGCCTCCGGATTGCGGAACGACGTGTCAACGTTGACGACGTTATGGAAACCGCTGAAACGTCGTCCAGGAAGGGCAGATTTTGCTGCCGGGTGACTGGGTACCTTCTGTGCCGAATTCTGTTTTTCAATGCCGAGTTCCAACCGGCAATCAACGTGGTTTTATATTTCTGCCTGTCAGCAACTTAGCAGCAACGTCGCGATGGCAGTGTTTAGCATTGTGAACAGAAGACTGAATCATCGCTGATGTGACCGCGTGTTAGCGTATCAGTTTTATAACAACAAGATGCGATTACGTAAACCGTCAGGCATTGAGGCCGCTGGTCGGGCCGTCATCGGAAGGGGTGTGGTGTCGCAGGTTGACATTCCGCTTTACATTAAAACGTTTTGAGACCACTTGAGGGATTGCCTAACAGCCCATCGACATCCGGATAGTACTGTTGAACCTCAGGTCTTTACCGTTGCTCCTATCGACCTGTAGCCCTTGCCCTCTGCGATGTCCTGTTGTCTCCGACCCGAGAGCTATTCCGCTCTGGGAAGAGGACTGAAGAGTATCGAAATATGACGGAAAGTAGTGTACTTACAGTTTGAGATTTTAGCGTTTAGGAAAAGTAATAGATAACATCGAGAAAAGAAAAAAGAAAAAAGCTATATTCTCATTTTGCTTTTTAATACACTGCGTGTCCTGGAGAAACTGCCCTCCAAGTGGTGGACTAGCGCAAGAAGTTTTTGAGCTGACCACTGCGTATCTCTGTACACTTAACACCTGCCGCATTTCACGGCTTTGACTGCATTTAAAGTGATCGAGACGCGATTTCCGTACCCGTGAAGCATTGCTTCCAGCTGAGTGAATACCCCTCTAAAGAGATTAATTCAAGACGACAACTGCAGCAAAACGCGAGTAGCACAAATAGAAAAACAAATACTAGAATAGAGAAACAAAAATGGCTACAGCGTGCCATGTGGGGAAGCAAACGCATGTTTGTAACCGCTGTGGAGCGGCTTGCTTTAATAGCTTTCAAATAATTGCGGCATGAGCGATTACTTTTTACTAATAAATCTCTAACCTGCCCCGTTCAAAATACTCTGAAAGATAGACATTACTGAAAAAATCAACATTGTGCAAATACTACTTATTGCTTATGTGGTCTACGGGAAAATTTGCAACTTCAAATCGACGAGTATAAAAGGTGGAAATAGAGAGCTCCGAAGTAGTGATCGGGTTAGTGCGCTGTTGTTTTGATGATTTTATGTGCCGTGTATCTGTATGCCCCTTATATATATGTACAGCTGATGCTTGTAGCATGTGTAATATATTCACATGTGTGTATTATGTAGGTGCCCAATGCCCCGAAGCTCGATGGTGCCATGAGTAAATAAAAAAAAAAAATATTTTTAGCTCATGAATTGAGTGGTACTTGGCGCCACCTATCCTAGCTACTTGCAATTACAGCGCATGAACGTGCCACCTGGTTGCAAGCGATTTAACCTACTTTCACGGTTCGCGATAATTTCTTGTCGCCGTGCAACAATGAGCCAAGTGGGTCTGCTTTGAAATAGCTCTTTTGAGAGCGACGTTTTGTTTCGCGAATGCTTTATTTCTTCTCCGTGGTGTGTGGTTGACGAAGGAAATGTGGCTTGAGGAAAAGCAAAGGTAAGACGTAGAGTGTGCGAAGTATCTGGTTATCGGTTCTCTCTGTTCAACATCGCACTCCTGATGGCGACAAAGCTGAGCGACTAGGGCTGGCCAATTGATCGATTAACCTTCCGATTAATCGATTGAGGCTTTAATCGCGATCAATTTTTTTAAACGGTTAATCGGTTTTTTAATCGGTACTCAAAAAGAAGTCAACTGGACGCACGGTTGCTTGTGACTCAGGCCCGCCCGCCACCCCCCCCCCCCCCCCCCCCTAAGGAAAACGCTGCGTGGCGTGCATCCGGTCGTTCTGTCCTGAGCTGTTTTCTGCTCCCAGCCAGGTGCTATGAGTATGAGCAAGGTTCAATAGACTACTTCCATAAAGCCCTGCATGCAACAAGGCGCGCATTGCATTCTGGGAACTAGTTGGCCAGGGAGGAGTGGCATGGTTTCGTTTTCGCTCGACACGTCGACAAGAGATTATACACAGAGCGTGGACTATTAACGGCCGTTATCTCATGTTTTCTGGTCCCGAGAGCGTCATTTGTGGTCTCTAAACTAACCTAAATGGCCAGATCTCGAAGATTTAGCACTAGCCTGAGACGTATAACTTGTCTTAACACATGCTTGTTGTATTTTTGTACTTGAGCCTTTCTGTTAGTGTTTCGAGGTATGTGGACGAGCCAGTGCTAGGAATCTCGACGCTGCGAAGCTCGGGGATCTTGCTTGTGTACGAATCAACAAGCTGTAGCAACCAATAAGTATGCATACATCGAGCTCGCGCCTTCACATTAGTGTTGTTGATCAGGAAGTTTGTTTGTCTCGTGCGTCCATATACGAAATATAACTTTTTGCAATTACTGTTTTTTCTAATCGCCTGAGTAGGCGAGGTAAAACGTCGGAGACGCCATCGAAAGGCTCAAGTTTAACACACTTCTTATCTCTTATCTGTACTGACCCGCAGCACTGCACGAAGTGAAGTCCCCACCCCGCTTGCATTCCACTAATATTCAACATCGCATATGCGCATAAAGTTATCCTGCAATCGTATAGGCACATTCGCACATACAAACCGTTTTAAGAAAGCAAAAGTCGAGCAATTGTGTGAAGAATGTCGCACCGTTTGCCGGAAGTGCGCCGGACGGGCATGAACCCCTTTGCGGTGCGCCAAACAAACGAATTTATTCAAAGCGCATTTGACGGTTGCTAATGGCCATAATATTTGTTATGTGTTTGCTTTCTTTCTGACTGAATATCCGGAGATAATTTCAGACACACCGTTCAGGCACAGATCTTGGGTGTCAGTAAAACCCATCCAAAAAGGCTTAGTGAGGTGTAGTGGACGCTTGTTAGGGCCTCCGTCGTAGCTAGCCGATCTCAGGGTTTGCGAAAACTTAATCTTCTATCAGCATAAAATTTGAGTGGGAGATATATGATGACACGAGGAGGACATCATAGTAACTTTTGTGCAGTAGTGAGGTCGGATTTATTGCGTTTCCTTAAAATTACATGCGTAAAGGCTGGGCTCAACTTTGATACTCCTGTGAGGATGCGGCCTGCTTTTCGCCCAATGAAGTAACGACAAGCGGACGTTTGGCAAACGAAATACGTGTAAGGCTCAAGGTGACCACATTTAAGTTGTAGTTCACTGGTACTAGACGGGATTATTGAAATTGAGCTCAAAGATGCACTTGTGGGGTGAGGTGACTAAGCCACGTCTTACTGTTTGCATACGCACGCACAATATCCGGTGTTTCGGGAACCAAGGAAAATGCCCCGGTCTTCGTTTTGTATCGCTCGAGAATGAGTGTATCGTACATTCGTAAAAAGTCAGATAATCGAAAACGCAAGCAGCGCGTTCGGTCGCGGCGTGATAGCATGAGATGAAGCTGCTCAGTCGAAACCAAAACTGAGTGGCCAACTAGTTCCCAGAGTGCGCTGCGTGGTATTTCGCCGCAATGGGGCGCGTCGGTTTTGGAAGAAGTCCATTCTCGTGCTGGCGAAGCGTCACGTGTTCGAGGATATACATTGCAGTTCTACCGAGGCCAGACGAACAAGCCGGGACCGCAATTGATCCCTTTACGACCGCGAAACTTCACGTGTTGAGGATCTATTACACATCCTGCCCAGGCAAGATAAACAAGCAGAAAAACAAGCTGGGAAGCTAACAACGCCATGGTTACTTGTTCCAGTACTCGGCCCGTAAAAATGGACGAGTTCACGAGTATGAAAGGCAATCTCGCTGGAAAGCTTGAGTTTAAAGTTAACTCCAGCGGTGAAGTTGTTAACTCGAAGGAAGTCCACTGCATCATCTACGAAAAGCCGTTTTCGTACAGTGGAAGCGTAAGTTCGCTTCAGTATCACCTACGAGCGAAGCACCCATGTACACCGCTGCAGCAAGGACCATCCGCCAAAACGCAGACAAGAATCAACGCCTTCTCATCAAGGCCCCTTTCTCTGAAAAAGGAAGAAAGCATCGCCCAAGCCCTGACTTCTTGTCTTCCTGTCGGAGAATGTGGACAAACTTCTTTGTCTTCGGAGCTGGAGCAAAAATATGTGAGTCTTTGAATCGTTGAACTATATGTATCCTCAATGGACCTTTTTCACATACCGACGGCACCAGGCGGTGGCTGCACGAACTAAAAATCGAGGAAGGGACCTACCTGCGCTACCAATCGATAATGGGAGCTACGCTACCAGTTTCTTCGCTCTCTGAGCTGCGGCGCGTGCCTTACGTGACTTTAAAGAGGGACATCCGTGGCGTCCACCCAAACGTCGTGTTTTTCCTTTCATCTACTTTCTTTTTTTGTGTATCACAATTATATATATGCTACAATTACGTGTTCTATTCGCTAATCCACAGCCTCCTGCCGAATTTCCTCGATTTTTCGTTCCGACTTCCGCCGCTTGGCATCGGGCGCTCGCGCGTGCGCAGAACGCTTCTCGGAAAAGGTCCATTGTAAATGTCCTTTGCGCAGTGTAACAGAGAGCAAAATAAGTCTTCAAAGGCAAGACGAATTGTTGCGTTCTTTTTAATATATTATTTATCAAAATAAACGCAACCGATTAATCGATTAATTAATCAATTAAAGGGTGGCGATTAATCGGGTTAAAATTTTTAATCGACGCCCAGCCCTATGAGCGACTGATTTCGAAACGGAAGTTTCTTTACCTGCATGAGGAAGCTGGTTTCAGAAACAAATACAGTTCGCGGAAAACTCGCGTTACTCTATTATTTTCTGCTCCTCTCGCCCGGTACAATAGACGTATTGTCCTCGTAAGGCCGTATTGAGCTCGGCTTGCTTCATACAGGGACCCAATAATAAGTTGAAGGCGAGGGATTAACTTTGTTCGCTTGATTTCAGGAAGAAAGTTTCTTCCTTTCTCAAAGAACATAGGTTACAACAGCGTTCCTCTCTTCAGGGAAGTCTATAGCGACTCTTTCGTTTGAGAATTTAATGTTGATAACTTGACTAGTTGATAATCCATGACAGCCATTGCAGCCACAGTGGATATTTCGTCGAATAAAAAGTTTTGAAAGAAATATGAAATTTATAATTGATTTGCGTTTCACGATACCCAAGTAATTACCGCCCTCAAGAATCTTACAATCTTTTGACAAGAAAAGCATAAATTGAATATTGTGTAAAGAAAGCCGATGAGATTCAATTAAAAACAAACGTAAAAAAAGTTATGCGCACCGAAAAGTTAAGATGCGGCGCATTCCCGGCAAGCATTCCGATATTTTTTGTTGTTCAGTCTCAATTTCGTTCATGCACCCATGCATTGATATCCTAGAATTTTTGGGGTTGAATTCGGCGCAAAAGACGAGGACAAGAGAAAGACAAACACGGGGCTATACAACTCGCAAGTGGGTTCATTTTCGTCTTCTGCGCATGAGAAAGGAGGTAGCGGTGACGTCAGAACTCCGAGCCCTGATTGGCTGACCGCGACCCCCTGTCTGAGCGTCGTCTGCTCCTTTTCCAACGTAGTCTGCTCGCGACGTCGTCTGCGTCTGTCTTACCTTTCCTGCGACTTTCGGAGGTGCAGGTCTTTACGAGCGTGCTCGACTTCGCCTTGCAGAGAGGGCAGACGAAATAACTAGAGCGGTACGTTGTTTTTGTCTAACAACTAGCAGACGCGCATCAAGGAGGGAAGTCGAAGGACTCACTAGCGAGGTGTCCCGAGGCCCTCCCATATACTTTTTCCCTCCTTTCGTGTGCGGCGAGACTCCTCACTCTTTAACGGCGTCGGCGGGTTGGCGCAGTTAACGTCGTCTGCTTTACGTCTGCTAGTCAAAGCGATGGCTGCTTTACCTTTCCTGCGTGTGTCGGAGATTCACCGCTTTTTCACCGGCGAGAGTCACCGCTGCCTCGGAAAACAGGGAGATGATAAGAGGAAGAGATTGACCTCTTAATCTAAAATTGAGGTCAGAGTATAATACGGGAAGGGTTCACAAGGGTCGCGCGGGCAATTCAGCACGCCAGCCGGTCGTGGGCAGACGGTCTCGGACGAGGACCGTCGGAGCACCGCTGCATCAAGTCCGAGTGCCTGCTAAGCCTATCTGCCGAGCTCGCTTGGTTGGGGTCAGTGGAAGCGTGGCCGTTGGAGAATTTCCCGGGTGTTTGTGGATCCAGCGTTTTTGTTCGTCGTGGTTTATTTCAAGTACTTTTTTTTTCTTGCTGCTTGTAGTCGGGACGCGTAAGAGGAGCACGTACAAAAATAAACGTCCGTTGGTCGTCGCGACCAAGTAACTGAGCGACGCTGTCGGCCATGCTGATTTGATCGTAAGAAGTGCGTAAGACAGCTTCGGAGCTGTCGTAGGATTCCGTCGTAACCTGCCCAAAACTTACGATAATTTCATTTCGTGAATACGAATTTGTTCTTACGTTTTGTCTTACGCACATTTTTGGCGTAAGATCGTTTCGTGAATCTGGCCTCTGCACTTTCGAAAGTCGCAGGAAAGGTAAGACAGACGCAGACGACGTTGCGAACAGACGACGTTGGAAAGGAGCAGACAAAGCTCAGATAGGGGGTCGCGATCAGCCAATCAGGGCTCGGCGTTCTGACGTCACCGCTACCCCCTGCGCAAGAAGCAGACGAACTTGCGCTCCACATACTTACCACCCAAGCTTTGTTTGTGTTGGCATCCAGTACAAATACTACCGACGTGTCATCCTATTGCATCCTCCCGCACGTCCAACAAAACGCAGTTCTTTATCTGACAACGACAACGAGGGTTTCCTAGTAGATTGTAGCCCTAATTTATTGTGGCTAGAAAAAAGGAAGTGTGACGGGTGCCATAGGGGCGCATTGATAATAGAGGGGCGCGAGAAGAGATTAAATTTTTAGAGAACCTCGATTGTAGAAAGGTTCCATCTAAAACTATGTGATGCGTTTTCAATTGAATGGCGAATGCCTCGTGTTTAGGCTACCTTTTAGTTTGAGATTGGGGTCTATTGTGCACCACCCCCGCACACATTCATGCAAATCTGCCGTCAAGTAACACAAATAAAAAAACATGCATATCTTTACAATAATATTGTTATCTCTTCTGGTGGGGACTCAGCAGCCGTTGCATTTATTTTCGCTCATGAAACGGCGACTATGATAAAGTAAAAAGACATTATTACCGCATTCATTTTAACAATGTATGTACACGCTTGCAGGCTTACGCTGACGAAGCCTAAAAACCGAAACGCGCGTATTGTTGTTGCGCCGACAACTACAAAACCGCGTTGTCGCACGAAATCTGCAAAAAGTCACTGTATAATTACCAGTAATAATGCATAAATTACACCGATACAAATAGCTTGTAGAATAACACCTTATTAAGTAATGACTGCGCAAATAGGCATTTTAGGAACACCTAAAACTTCCTTCTTTTTTGCCCGAAAAAGGAATTATTAAATTTTTATTTCTGTAAAAGACTGAAAGATAACTTATTCATAACTACACAATGTATAAAAAAAAGCAATGAACAACCAAACTCTTTTATGGGTAGTGTATTTTGACATCATGGGAGCGTACGAAAGTGTCAGGCAGGAAAAGCTCTGTGGTCAGCTGAAGGAGTATAGTATAGATGAACATTTGGTTCGGTTTGTTCAGCAGGTGTACACAGACAATAAGGTTCCCAGGCAGCACACCACTGTTTGACCCTCTCTGGACCAATGTTGGCAAAAAATGGTTCAAATATTCCTCTGACGTTGGCATTTTCAAAAACGCCACCCGATCTAATGGTGATCCAACATTGGGGCCAATGATAGACCACTGGTTTTCCAACGTTCTAGCCCACGTTGGACCAACGTGGTTTGCGTTTTTGTATCCAATATTTACATAGCGATTTCACCGCTGGCTGAACTAACATTGGCATTCAGCGCCCTACACACTGGCTCTTCCAACATTGGCTTAAATATTGGCATCCAGTCTATTACACTGGCTATTTTTTGCATCCATTGTCCATGCCATTATTGGATGCTATTTTTCTGCCAGTGTTCTAACCAGCGTCACAAAAACAGTGCAGAGAACCAAGCAAGTACCTTCCCTTTTTCCTCAAGCACTGTTTTCTTTGAGATACTAAAATCTAATAAATGCAGACATTTACCATATTTGGACACTTTAGAAATCGTAAAGCATGCAAATGAATTGTTCATACCGTTTCACAGTTTATTATTTAAATTTAAAAATAACTTATTATTTTTTATTTAATTTCTTATATTTGATTTAATTTTTATTAAATATTTCATTTAATTTATTTACACCAAACAAAAATAAAATAAAAAAAAAATTGTGCAACACGGGGGCCTAGACAAACTCGGCGACAGGGTCGGCGGCAGGCTCCGTAGCGGACAGGGCAGAGGGCTGGGCAAAGGGCTGGGCAAAGGGATTCCACGCAGGGGCCTGACCACAGGATTCTGAAAGAGACAAAAGCGGGGGTTTGGATTCAGTTGAAGGGTTTCAGAGGCTCTCAGTTCTCTCTTACGCTTGTCAATAATGAATATCAAAACAAAACGTAGCTTCATTATTAATCGCCACCCTTTAATTAACTATTCGATTAATCGGCTCAGTTGCTGTTCAACTATAAAATCTCGAAAAGGCCTACCGACTTTTTATGTTTACTTTTCCATATTATAAACTTTCTTTTTCAGTGAATTATATTTCGTTATTTTGTATGTAGAAACTTAGTACTGCCTTCTAAAATAAATAGATGCACTCGTAAGACACCGGGGCCGGCTTGCTAGCATCAGTGTCTCAGCTGACACTGGGTAAAAGAAAGCACTGTAAACGCTGGGACGCGCGAGTATCTTGAGTCGTGGTTTGAGTCCCGTTCAGCTCGTACGCTGGCTTTGACAATGCTCTCTTTCCCCACGTCTCAGGTGAGATGCTGTTTCTAGAAAGACGGCCGAAACGTTTACTATTGTTTTGTTCGTCCGCCTTCTCCTTACTCAGAGCTCGATCGATCTAGATTAAAATATTTGTAGTCATTTAAAAAAAAAATTAACCAACTAGTACAAAGGCTACTTCATAAATTGCTTAGCTCTACTCTTGCAAGATCATGGCGTCCCTCAACCTTTCATCTAGCTTTATGAAGTCTTAAGAATTACAATCTCGCCATTTAAGTTCACACCAACATTTCTACGTTGATTTGAAAAAAAAAATACTTTTTTTAAGATTTACGGTATTTGAGGCACGAAAATATGTAGTTATAAATGTACCCCTATTGCCTCCATAATCTTTACAATTTATAAATGCAACCGTTGGCCTCCCTCTTCAGCTCACCAGTGTCAAACGCACTACTAAATTAACAGTTCAATAAATACCCCGCTATACGTAAGAACATTGCAGTTGAACAGAACTTGATGCTTGAATCAATAAAGAATTTAAAATAAATCACGCACATAAAGGAGCTTGTCGTGTAAAGACAATTACTGGCAATTACACTCGCAGAGCGCGGTGACATAACTGACCCCTTACAGAAATGTCATATATGACCCAGATATATTTGATATAGGGCCGTATATGGGCATATAAGTAGACATATAAGGTCATATATTGCCATACAAGGGCTGAAATCAGGGCAGATATGGTAAGGTGACACCATATATGACGCAATATATTGCCAGATAAAGTCATATATGGTGCCAGTGGCTGTCATATATAACTGTATAGGATGCCTGATACTCCTGTATATGGCACTATATGGTGCCAGTCAACATGTAGATGCAGGTAGCACTCCGCGTCGGCCGGTATCGGGACTACGCCGGCCCGCCCATGGTAACAGGATGGCAGCGCCTGGCCATGGGCGCCGGGAAGCTACCGGCCCCGGCCGGCGTCGGGGTTTCGTCTTGCTCACTGGCCAGTCCAGCCGTAGAAGTTACAGTGACTGGCCGGCATCGGGTTTTTGCTGTCTTTGATGGCCAGTATTTACATGGAAGTTCAGTAACTGCCTGGCATCGGTATTTTGCTGTCTTTGATGGCCAGTATTTACATGGAAGTTCAGTAACTGGCCGGCATCGGTATTTTGCTGTCTTTAATGGCCAGTATTACATGGAAGTTCAGTGACTGGCCGGCATCGTCGCTTTGCTGTTCGCAGGCTGGCGAGCCCCGGGAACTTCCGTTTACTGACCGGCATCGTTTTATTTTTTTGCCTTTTTCACTATGCAGTCAATTCATTGAGATTCCGACGTACTGCGGCAATTCATGAATAGCGAGTGGAAATGTTTGCGTTGATCAATCCTTCGTAAATGACTGCCGACGCTGGCGTATTTGATCCCACCATGGCAAGGCTGACGTGTTTTATCGCGAAAACGCGAGAAAAAACAATGCAGTGAGGAAAATTTTCAGTTCAGGATTTGAGAATCTGACCCCCTACGCCAGGAAAGTTAAGTTTTACAACGCCGAACGATACTTTTTTCAGGAAGTTAGTTTATTTTGATGTACTATACTTAAGGTCCGGCGTTATACGCACGTGTTTGGCTTTGATAAAAAAAAAACGGTATAGCGGAGCCTCGAATGAAAAAAAAGAAAAGAAAAAAGACGTGGCATGATTGAGCACGCGCTTTGAGTTACAAAAACAATAATAAACATTTCTTTCCAGCAACTAGAAAAGTAAGAGATGTGTTTATTGCTTATGACGCCACGAGAGGTACATAACTCTCCTGAGAGATCATTTTATTGGTCATTTTAATCTAGTGTGAAAATATGCTATTTCAGGCAGGAATCGACGGTTTTATGTGGTAGTTACGATCATCTAAGAGAAATATTTTAAATGTTCACATAGCCAAACGATATCTGTCTCTTAATAGCTTATGTTATACGAAATACCGTACCAGAGGAACGCGAATATAAAAACTTTTTTTTCTTTACTAAAAAAAGCGAGAAACACCAATGCGTTGTGGATGTTCACACTGCTGGATTTGTGAATGTGACCCCTTGACGCTACGAAAAATAAATGTTACAATGCCGAACGATACCATTTCTGAAATCTAGTTTAATTATCCGCGCTGTACTTGAATCTCAGGAATAAAAACGTGTTTAGGCCTAATAATAAGTAAAACTGCGGTGCACAACCTGTATAGGTAAGACCACGCGGCACCCGGGGGATAGCGCTGATCTACCAGAACAAAATTAAATACTACTTTCCGGAAGTCAGAAAATTAAGATATGTGCTTAGTACGTAGCGCGCTATGAGCTCAACTAAATTACTGCCTTAAAATGGCGGTATTTTTGTTTCAATAGTGAGTGAAGATGACCGTTTTCATGACAAACTTTGGCTTCATCACTGTGGCAGTTTTACCACTTACACATTTTCCCATTTCGCTCTCAATGTGCCCGTTATTATTATTTTTATTTTTTCGTTGAAAGGACTTGCGCTGTTTGCCTACTACACTGACCCACCTATTAGCACGGAGGAAGCGAATCATCCCGGCAAAACAAGAGGGCCAGGGTTTCTGAATTGCATCAATTCAAATGTGGGCTCGCACTTTTTATTTTCACCTTCTGCGTGATTGTTACCTTGAAGAACGGTGCCGACGACAGCATAAGCATAGAAAATATTTAAAATAATAAAAACTAATACAAAAAGGTGTGAAAAATTTTAAAATAATAAAAACGAATTAAAAAAGTTGAGACAAAAATATTTAAAATAATAAAAAGTAATACAAAAAGATGAGAAAAAATATTTAAAATAAAACCTAATACAAAGAGGTGAGAAAAAATATTTAAAATAATAAAAGTAATACAAAAAGGTGAGAAAATATTTAAAAATAAAAACGAATACAAAAAGGTGAGAAAAAAAATATTTAAAATTATAAAAAGTAATACAAAAAGATACCAGAAAAATATTTAAAATAATAAAAACCAATGCAAAAAGGTGAGGAAAAATATTTAAAATAAAAAAATACAAACGTAAGAAAACAAATAGCGTTTACCGCGATTCGAACCAACGACCACACGCTCAGCAAACCAGAGCGTCAACACACTTAGCTTTTTTTTTGTGTTTATTGCATGGGAAGGTGACAAGACAAACGGCAAGCATACAGTTCGACAAAGTTATCACTTTTAAGAATACAATACAAACAATTAAACGGTTCTTGATCACATCAAATTATTGTTATCGGTTTACGCTCTGGAAACGAAGAAATGATTAAAAATAAATGACATAGCTAAAAATCAGGAAGATGGAGACATCGATCAATGACAGCATACCAGTCTGGGCGTTCCTTAAGATGATCCAACACATTTTTCACGTGAGATGCAGTTTCTATAAAATTTGATTTTGTAGACCGGGGTGGATCGGCATTTCTGTCGATCATTCTCGTCTTCCAGAGACTATGCAAACCCATCAGCGTGAACAAATCATAAGGGAAACTATCGTTGGGTTTTAAAGGTAAAAACCGGATTGTGTAGGCGTTGACGTCCAAATCCTTTTTCAGTGTTCTCTGTAGAACGTCCCAGAAGAGGTAAGCGTCAGTGCAGAAAATAAAACAATGTTCTATAGTTTCTGGTTGGTTACAAAGACGACAATTCACTGACCATGGTACAAAAATTCCTCGTTCGCGAAGCCAGGGTTTCACAGGCAACGTTGCAGTGTGAAGTTTAAAGAAAAAAGACTTTGCGTTAGGTGAGACACTCAATTTTCGGACGCGCGTAAGAACATCTTGTCCTGGCCCATGGTTGAACATACTTCGATACAATGGTACAGGGAACGTTATGTCAAGAAGATCGGCATATAATGCTTTGCGTGAAATTGTAAATAAATATTCCAAAGAAAAACGGGCTCTTAGAAACTCTATTGCGCTTACTACTTCTCTGAGGAATCCCAAGGGACGTGATGTGCCCGCCGATACCGATGAAACCACCAAATAAGGTAAAGCATCTGAGAGTTCTGCCTGTAGGTAAGTGCGAAGGAAATGATGTGATGTTGTTCTGAAGAATAGAAAACGAGTTATTATTTGTTTTAAAAAGATATGTAATAGTCCGAGACCTCCGACATCAACAGGGCGAAAAAGATTGTCTCGTCGCATAGGTTCCCAGGTGGATTTCCACACGAAAGTAGCAAAAACCCTGTGAAACTTTTGAATGTGGATTCTGGCACAGCAAATAACCTGAAGGATATACCAAAGTTTCGCTGCAAGAAAAATATTACACGCTTTTGCTCGCCCAAAAACGGACCACTGATTTGTTTTCATAATGTTTGCTTGACTTTTGATTTTTGCCACTCGTTCTGTCCAGTAGTGGCCATTGTTCCGAACACAACTAAGGGGCACTCCTAAGTACTGGGGAGCGACGCAAGACCACGATATGCCAGCATATTCTGAGGGTGTTGTGGCCCATTGTCCGCACCAGAAGCCTACGCATTTCGTCTTATTAATAAGAGCACCGGTAGCATCACAGAAGTTATTAGTTAAAGTGAAGACATTGTCTATGCTTCGCTTATCAGCACAAAAAAAAGCAATATCATCGGCGTATGCTAACACCTTAACCTCTGTGGAGTAGAAATGATAACCTTCCACGGTAGGGTTTCTGAGTACGCTTAAGCACAAGGGTTCCAGATATAGAGAAAATAAAGAGGGGATAAGGGGCATCCTTGTTTGACCGATGATTCTAGTCGAATTGGACTTGAAAGCGAACCATTGATTATAAGCCTCGTGGCACAGTTGCGGTAGCACATCTCAATACCCTTCAAGATTGTGGATCCTGGGTTTACGTGACGAAGAATATCGAAGAGGAAAGCGTGGGACACCCGGTCGAATGCCTTCGCCAAGTCTACTTGCACCATGGCAACTTGTCCAGCATGCAGAACGCAGGTTTCTATTACTGCACGTGCCACGTGTATGTTGGTTTGTATGCATCGCCTCTTAATTCCGCAGGTCTGGTGGTCACCAACAAGACTGGACGTAACAAACTGAAGTCTTTTTGTCAGAATTTTAGCGAAAATCTTATAGTCCACATTGCATAAAGTAATTGGCCGGTAGCTTTCAGCGTGAATGAGTTTATCTGGATCTTTACTCTTTGGAATCAAGACCGTGTGGCTGTTATAAAACGTAGGTGGCAAGGTTCCCACTTCATAAGCCTTCAAGAAGACCTCGAGTAAAAAAGGGCACAGTTGCTCTTTGTACTTCTTGTAAAGTTCGGATGGGAGTCCATCAGGTCCTGGTGTTTTAGAGTTTGGTAGATGATCTACCGCCCATCGGACCTCTTCTAGCGTTAATGGTCCGCTAAGCAGATCGCGTTGAAGCTGGTCAACCTGGGGCATCAAAGAAACCAAGGGCTTTGCTAATTGATTGTCTACGGATTGTTTGTGCCCAAAGAGGTTTTGGTAATGAAACTCAAACGTTTTTATAATGTCGTCTTCGTCTGTTGAGAGCGTCCCATTACAATTTAAAAGTTATTTTCTTTGAAAGTCCATTTCGCATCTCGTCGTCGATTGCGCGACGCGAAGGCGTCTCAGAGGATAGAAATCGTTGGCATCTAGACCGTACTAGTGCACCATGGTAACGGTTTTGTTCGTAACGCTGTATCTGACATTTAACGCGTGTAATTTCCTCCTGAAACAAACCGGGTGTTTCACACTCTAGCTCATAAAGAATGTGTAAATTTTTCAAAAGGGTAGATTCTTCTTTCTTTGCATGAAACGATGCAATGCACGCGTATTCAATTGCTTCGTTTTTAACCTCCTGCTTGAAAGAGTCCCATTGAGCAAAAATGCCGAATTTCTGATTTGTTGTTGCTTTGTTGAAACATTCGCGCACACGCTCTTCGAAATCTGTGTTCTCTAAAAGTCTCGTGTTAAATTTCCACAAAGCCCATTTTGGTTTTGCCTTACGTTGCGCGTCTGTTCCGATACGAACGCTCACAAGGCAATGATCCGAAAACGAAACTGGTTTCACGTCATATGCAGTCACATGTGAAAAAAGTGGACTTGATACGTAAATACGATCAAGCCTGGCATTACATGAAGCTTGGAGGTGAGTGTATCGGAAAGTAGTACTTTGAGAAGCTCCAACATCAAATAGGTGATATTCATATGTGAGAGTGTTGAGAGTGTCAACACTTCTGTCAGGTCGAGAAAGGGGTGTTGATCTATCGTTTATATTACAGACACAATTAAAGTCGCCGAACAAGATAATTTGTTTGTCGGTATCTAAGTATGGGGCAAGGTTTTCAAAGAAAGAGCATCGCTGTCGAACGTCGTTATGAGCATAAATACAAATTAATCGCCAGTGTGTGCCATGTAACGTGAAATCGCAACGTATCAACCTTCCATCTTCATCGACGGCGTGTGAAAGTGACGTATATCCTAGCCTCTTCCTTAAAAACAAAAGGCACCCTCCCGACAACCCATCAGCATGACTAACACATACCTCATAATTTGAGAGGAAAGGGTCCAGTGCACGAGCCGTGTCCTCATCAGACGATATTTTTGTCTCCTGGACAGCAACAAAATCGATCTGTTCTTTTGAGAAGAGCCTATACAACTGCGATTGTCGTGCACGCGAACACAGTCCTCTGACGTTCATGGTAGCGAAGCTGAGGGGAGGAAATGCCAGAGAGTTGCTAGTTAGGGGGGCAGTGCATCGCCGTCTTTCCCGACATGGTCAGGCTGTGGGGTCTTGCTGTGTGGGTGTTCCCGTACCGTGGTCGGCTTGCGTTTCACGTCACCTCTCTCGTCGTTCTTGTCTTCTGAGTCACCTGCTATAGATGACTGGGACGTAGTCGTTGTTGAAGGAGCGGGTCGCTTGACGGGTGCTCCGCTGTACGGGGTGGGACGTTCTCGTCGAGGTAGCAGATGTTGGAGAGAAAGCTCCGGAGTCGTATTTAAGGGAGGAAATTCGCTATTTGGCCAATCTTCCTTTGTTGCCTTGATTGTGTTTCCTTGCGTTACTGGACCTGGCCCTGCGTTAGGTGTCGTCTTCTCAGGGCTGACGGACTGGGACTGCTGTGTCAAAATTTCCAGCTCTGTTTTCGCTGTCAAGGAAGTGGGAGTGATGACCTCTCCTGTTGCGTCTACAACCTCGCTGATGTCCATGAGGTGCTCCTGGACAATGTCGTCAGTCGGGCCTCTTGATTGGCTAAGCTTGTCTGCGTAGGTAATCACACACTCACTCGTAGCGTGGCCATAACGGCGGCACTCCCCGCATCGTGGGGTTCTACACTCACGACGGATGTGACCTATGCGATTACATCGAAGGCATAGTGGAGGACGGCCCGGAACGAGCACCAAGCTTCGGCAGCCAAAGACTGTGAGCTGGTGTGGAAGTTGGCTTGCGTTCATCCCCTCCCGAGCGTCAAGGTCACTTCTTTGTTGAGCGTCTCCATCTGTTCCATTCCGGCGCATCTCCACTTTTCTTTTACGATGGAACGAACTGTACCGAATGGTGCCAGCGCTTCCTCGATACGTTGACTTTCCATGTGGACGGGAAGCCATAATAGCTTCAGTTTTACGTCTCTGGTGTCCGGGTCGATAATCAGGCACCTGCGTCCCTTTACGCGCAGTTCAGCTTTGTTGACGAGTTTGGCCTTCGCATGTGCACTTGCGCAAGTCACCATCCATACGTGACTCATCTGGAATTGGCCTATCCCGATGATTTCCTGGCTATCGACCACGTCTCGTAAGGCGTCTCGGAAGTCCGGTGCTCTATATGGCCTCGCTGCCAGATCTCCGTGTAGAAATACCGAATTGAGGCTCAAATTACCTGTAGGTAGACGGGGTAGGACGGTCCGGTACTCTTCAGTCGTCATTTCAGTGATACTGGCCGAAGCCTCAGCAGTTCCCCGGCCTGTGGCCGGTGTATTTTCACTGGAGAGCATCGAAACGCGACCGTTTCGAACGGCGTCTTCTTCTTTCTCCCGCCTGACTTCGGCTCTTTTTCTAGAAGGTTGCATGTCTGTTGAATTCGTTTTGAACCATTACAGGCTTAGTTTCGTATTTATTATTTTGCAACATGTTCAGAGTTTCTCATAATATTGTGGCGATATTGAAGTGCGCAATAATTTATTATTGTTGTGTCTTTTATGAGTTTTATAATGCGGTTTGCTGATCGTTTTATTTGAAACGTGTTGAAGATACAAATACTATCTCATCGAATCAACGGCCTATGTTTCGCACGTTTTGCCGGCCGTGTGCGTTTGAATGCCTGTGTTCACGACCGGCTAACGGTCCAATTACCCGATTAGTGGTGATGCGTGGAGTTTGCTTTAGTTTCAAATGTGTCCGACAAAGACGGAAGCGACTGTGGGACGTGGAACTACGTCAAATCTGCTCAACAGCCAAGATCATGGCACGGGATCGAAGTAAGTTCGTTTTTTGTTCGTTAGGGCTAGAATATTTCCTGCGTTCAAAAGACTTGTTATTGTCTGTAGATCGCTTGCTTTTACCAGTATTACTAATTGTGCGCGAATGGTGTTATGCGAGGCTGTTTTTCTTTTTTCCCCGATGCAGAGGCTGTCTACTCGTTTAAGTTCGATCAGTAGTGTCGGAACTCTTTGGGAGACGGGGTGGGGGGGCCAAAGGCGGAAGAGGAGGGGGGGGGGGTTATTTCCTCCCTCCGCCGTATTGTTTACTGGTAAGCTAAAATGTCTGGAAGATGTGGTGCCCCTCCATCGCCGACGCCACTCTCCGTACTTGCGTGCTGAGAGCTGGAGCCGACAAAAAGCAGCGATTGATTGATCGAGCAAGTCCGTAGCTTTCGCCGCCCCAGTCGTCTGCAGACGCCTTCATTTTCGCAATTCGTACTCAGAAAAGAATTGCCAAAAATTGGTGCCGGGATGAATTCACCCCATGGTGATTAATGCATAGCATACCACTGCCGATCGCAAGAATTTGTGCCCGCAAAATAATTTTTGACGCCGGCACTTATTCCTCGCGAAATGTCGAGCTCTAAAGATCATTCGCTGTACACGTGTTTCGTATGATCCAACGCACGTGTAACGAATTTCACACCTCCAGAAACACTCAGGCTGCTTCAAATGGTAAAGCATTTATTCTCTTCTTACTGGTGTTTTTTTTAGAGGCTATCAAGTATTAATTACAAGCTTCTAGGGAAATGTACAAGCATGTCCTCAATTAAGGTAGTGTCTCGCCAGTTTTTGTTATCTATATTTTGTTCAGTGTAAGTATATAGTGTTAGACATACCTCACCCCATCCCTGTTTTTCCTGTGGTACTCCCTTCAGCGAATGGTGTAAGTTGTAATTGTTTTTAGTTGTTGCATGATTGTAGTAAGGTGGTGAGCTGGTACTAATTGGACACCTTGAAAAATAGTTTGCAAAAAGCCAAGGAGACAGGGAGAGTAACACGTAGACCTCATGCGAGCGCAGACTTAACTCGCATAAATCAAAGAAGGGAGAAATAATGTATGCGGAAGGAGCTCGAGCACAAGCCCAAGTGGAACGCGCTGATTTACCTGTTAGCAAGAGCAGATTTAAAAAAACATAATTTTTATGTCAGTTAAGGTAACAGATGGATGGCTAATACATAAAAACAGCTCAATCTCTCTCTAAAATGTATGATGGATTGTCACATACCTATGCACTGTTTACACTGCTTCTGTATGTCATCCTTAGGAAACACGTGAATAATTAGCAGATACTATAAAAAAGCATACAAGAGAATTATTTTAGGCCTTTATTATTCTTAGTATGGGCGAACAATGTGTCTGCACATCCGTCTGTTACCTGAGCTGCCGAGGAAATTGTTTTTACAGTCTTATGCCTATGGGTGAATTAGCACATTCCACTTGGACCTGTTCGAAATTTTGCGAAAGCTCCTTCCGCATTCTTTATTTTTTTTCTTTTCCAATTTATTTGTGTTGGGAGTTTGCACTGGAATGTAGTGTATGTATTCATCTCCTTTATTCCTTGTTTTTTGTGCGCTATATTTCAAGATGTTCAATCAGAATGAACTCACCACCCTACTGCATGGGAAGGCTGTTGTTAATTCTAGAGTGTCTGTAAAACAATCTACCTGACATCTTTGCCTCACGCCCCAGTTACTGAAGCTCACATTCTCCGAGCACAGCCTTTCTGATTTCTCTCATCCTCTTATTTATTTTCTTTTGTGTTCAATAGATCGAGTTGCCATTGTGCACCAGTCTGCGTCCTATGTGTTCCTGTCCTTTGGTCCTTGCCTTTTGTGCACTTTTTTTCAAGTTGGTCCATGATATTTTTTATCATATATTCTAATCTGTGTTTTCGTCTTTATACTTACTGCAGCTTTTCCCAATTAGACGTTGGCATTCACTTTCGCCATCCTGATGTGAGTGACCTGAGACGACACAGAATGTCAGTCTTCTCTGCTGAAGTCCTGGCTTCATGGAAGACTGCCAAGACTGTTCATGGTAAGGTGCTCTATATATTGAGCAATATAATAGCAACTTATTGCTGCTAGGATTGTTTTTAACACAGACAGTATTTATGGGCTGGCCTTTAGCAGTTCTGATGCCACTTACGTGGAATGAAAGCCTGTAGGGGAATTGCGCATTTCATTCGTAAGCGGAATTATGAGTTTACAACAGTAGTGCGTTGCGTTGCCTTGCGTTGGGGGATCGGTGGCCGACTGGGCTAGCGCACACCAACTCGGAGCACGTGGAGCGAAAGCTTGCGCTGCAGAACGCAAGGATCCTGGGTTCAATCTCCTCCCCTGCCCATTTTGATCTGGATGAGCATCGTACCGGCGTGCGATCATGTATCACTACTGCGTGGTGCAGGTTGAAGACCCCAGGCTAGCAGTCATACTGCACTGGCTAAATTGCTCATCTACAGCGAGCAACTCATCGCAACTTTGAAATGGCTGACCAACCACACGCTGTATAAATATCCACAGAACCCCAACAGAAGTGCGTCACTACTAGCATCCAGTATTGCTGTGTGTGTTGTATTTGTATTTTGTATTTGTTTATTTAGTGTTCCCAATAATGGCTGAAGCCTTCCCATTGGTCCGCTTGTTAGTAGCAACACACCAACACGAACGAACGGCGAGAGTGGTGAACAGTGCCACTCTTGCCGCTCGCCACCGCGCCGATTGGTTTTCGGAGAACTTTGCAGTATTGGTCTCTGTGGTATTTGGTCATATATCGCACATGGACACAACCAGGGCGCTGTACCTACAATTCAACACTTGCAAGACTTGCGTGAATACACCCTGTAGGTGCTTGCACTTTCAGAGTCATTTTAATGTTGCAGAAATGATAGAATGGATGCTTGGGCGAGTTGATGAACCGTATTCTACGGTGACAGCGCAGAGAAACAATCGCACTCCAGATACTCGGGAAGACAAGCACACGCGCTGAACTTAAAACTTTCGTGTATTCGACTACTTTGTTCTTCTCTTCAACGTCTGGATTGACTTTTCAGAACGTGATAAGGAGAAGAAATAGCACAAAATACAAGAAAAAAGCGAAGAACAGCACAAAAAAAGAAAGGAAAAAAAAAACGAAAACTAAAATAGGAAGCCTTTACAAGTCATCCCTCTCCCTCACTGCTATCCTTAAGATAAAAATTGGTGCTTTTTGGTCGACAGCCCTATTGAAGGACTACTTACACACTTGTTCTTCAGATGCTCTATTCTTTGCGCTTCCATTATTTCTCTTGTCAATGTGTCTCGACTCTTACCTATTACGGAACAAGTTTCAAAATGTGCTACACAACCACAGTCCGGACAGTGGGTTCCCATATGTCCAGCGGCGACTCAGTGGGTGTTATAAAAATGCTCCTTTAAACAATGATTTAAACACCTGCCAGTCTGGTCTACATAAGTGGTGTGGTAAGGAGCATGTAGGCCAGACTGGCGGGTGTTTGAATGATTGTTTAAGGGAGCATTTTTATAATACCCATCGAGTTGTCGCTGGACATTTGGGAATCTACTGTCCGGATTGTGGTTGTGTAGCACATTTTGAAACTTGTTCCGTAATAGATAGGGTTTGAGACACACTGACAAGAGAAATAATGAAAGCGCAAAGAATAGAGCATCTAAAGGACAATTGTGCAAGTAGTCCTTCTAAAGCGCTGTCGACCAAAGAGCTCCAATTTCTATCTAAACGATTGCGGCGAGGGAGAGGGATGAATTGTAAAGGTTTTCTTTTTCGTTTTTTACTTTTTTCGTTTGTCTTTTCCTTTTCTCTTCTCTTGTCTTTCGCTTTTTTTCTTGTATTTCGTGCTATTTCTTCTGCTTATCACGATCTGGAATGTCAACCTAGACGTTGAAGAGAGAATGAAGTAGTCGAATAAACAAGTGTTATAAGTTCAGCGCGTGTGCTTGTCTTTTTGAGTATCTGGTGTGTGATTGTTTCCCTGCACTGTCTCCGTAGATTATGCAAAAATGAATAATGACATTGGCATATTTGTCGTGCCAAAACCTGTCACACTTGTTTCGAACTCTGATCTCCACGAGATCACAATACCATTGTTTATGTTGTATTGGCACGGCAGAGTCTATACTTGTTTTGCTCCAGTCTTTGTAAGGGGGACGCTGTAATCCGATTCTACTCAATTATGGTGTACTAGATAGCACTATATTTGCAGAGCTAGTCTTCGGTGTTTGTACTTCCATCGAAATATATTTCAGCTTTTAAGTTACTTGTTATTTAGCATGTAAATTTACAAGCTTATCTAGATTGAAGGCAGCAAATATCTTGCCAGCACTCATGGTACGTGTTTGAAGTATATTGCGTTAACATAATTGACCCAACCTTTGATTTTTATTTGTCAGTGCCTCAAGCGAATTGTGCATGCTGGGATTGCTTTTGTTTGGTTGTTTCACATGATCTACAGCACATTTTGTCACCTTTCTACTGAGTGCAGCCCTCGCCGAACAGAAGCTAGCATCGACTAGGCCAAGGTTCCAGTCCATGGCAGTCTGCAAAGGTTGTTGATGGTAAGCTGCCTTATATATACAGCTGTGTAAGAGCAGCTTGTCCTGGGTGACAATTTAAAATGCATTTTTATGTTTTAGAAAGTGAAATTTGCATGGGTCTACTTGCAATGTGAAACCTTACCAAGCCTGTTCTGAACTTTTATCCTCTTGAGATTTCAATACAGCCGTTTGTGCTGCACACACACTGGCTACTTCGGCCAGGTAGAGACTTGATACATAGGAAGGTAGACAGGTGAGTATCAACTGCTCAGTGCTGTCCATGGTGACGTTCTCTCCTTATCAGACGACTTACCACACTTGGTTCGCAAGGCATTTGAAAAGGAGAGCAAGTCAGCTGCTGCATGATGCTCCCAGTACTGGGCAGTCGATGATTGCTTGTTCACCTTCGTATAGATCACGACTGTACTTCAAGCTCCCCGCAGGGGGCACCTGTGAAAGCAGGCGTTTGGAGAGTGGCGCCTCCACGGACCCCAGCTACGTGGGCCACCATACCCGCACGCAGGGGGCACCTACTTTGGTAGGTGCTTGGTGAGTGGCGTCGCTACGAACCCCGAGCCATGTGGGTTCGCCCACCCACGTCTGGCTGTGCGTGGCGTACTCGTGTCCGGGGAAAAGGGGACCCTGGCGGTTGAGCTGAGCCCGGGGTATGTTTGGACCCTTCGGGGCCCCCCGGGCGAGGCAATACACCGCTTCGGCCCCTGCTTCTCGTAGACGGGTGTCCTGGCTTGGCCCGACCAGGATGATTCAGTCAGTCGCCTCTTCTACCCTCTTCTTCCTTCTTTCACTTTTCCTCCCACCGCTTTCTCTTTTCTTCTATACTCTCTTCCTTCCTTTTTCACCTTCTTAGGCGGCAAGGGCTAACCTTGAGTGGAAACAGGTCCTGTCCCTGCAACCACACTAGGGTATAGTGCCCGGGCAGCACTGGTAGAGTAATTGTGTCAGCCAAGCCCATCTTGCTATGGCACATTACCTACCCCCTTGTTGGGCTCCGTGGTGGGCGGTGCACCCGGGCACTGAATTTCCTTTCCCATCTATATGGGTTCCAAAACTAAACCAAACGATCGGGCCCTGAAAAGGACCCGCACCGAAGCTCTAACAACGTTTCTTTCCAAGGACATCGTAAATGACCATTTTACAAGATTTTTTGTTCTTCACTCCGACGACGTATCCAAACCACTTTCAAAGCTGTCTCCGTTCCTTGTTGCCAAAGTGCTTCAAGGCACGCTAGGAGCGAAGTATGAAGCCAAAAAGCTCTTCTCGGGCGACCTTCTTGTGGAGGTTTACGAGAAATACCAAGCTACCGCTTTGGAAAATCTCCAAATGATCCAAGACTTCAAAGTGACAGTGTCAGCCCATCGAACTCTGAATACCATCCGCGGCGTGATCTCGGAAGACGATTTGATAGACAGTACCGAGGAAGAAATCGTAGAAGGTCTGCAATCCCAAGGAGTTGTAGCTGCAAAGCGCATCACAATTCGACGAGATGGTGAGGAACGACCCACCAAACATGTCATTTTGACCTTCGAGAGGCACACTCTGCCTCCCTCTATTAAGGCAGGCTACATCAACTGCAAGGTGCGACCTTATGTTCCAAATCCGCTCCGCTGCTTTCGGTGCCAGCGTTACGGTCACGGTTCGCGCACTTGCCGCGGTCGTGAGACATGCGCCAGGTGTGGTGTCAGGGACCATACTGCTGATGGCTGCAAAGCTGATAAAAAATGTGCCAATTGCAGTGGCAACCATCCTGCTTACTCCAGGTCTTGTGAACAGTTCAAAAAAGAAAAAGAAATTCTTGCACTTAAGGTTAAAGAGAATATAACCTACCAAGATGCAAAGCGTCGCCTTTCCGCTTTCCAGAGGGGCTCTTTTGCAGAGGCGGTGTCCAGCAGGGGACCTGCACCGTCCAAGGTATCAGTGGCAACCCAGGTGTCTCTTGGGAACCCTGGGAAACCACTCCAGTCCTCTACGCCCAGGTTGAAGCTCTCTCTCCCTGGGCATTCCCTTTCGGCTGCCAAGGCAGCCGAGGCACCCAGTTGTTCCAAAGACTTGGGTGCCGTCGAGGCAATGGAGGTGACTCCATTGCCCACACCTCGCAGGCCGTCCTCTGAAGAGAGCGAGCGAGGCCCTCGCTCCTCCTCTCAGAAGAGGACTTCCTCACCTAAGAAGCATTCAGCTTCGGGGGGAAGCACACCAGCTGACTCCCGGAGTCAGAATGGGCAGGCAATGCCTGTCCGTGGTACGAGGACTTCCTCTGGTGAGGAGCGGCACTCTCGCCAAAACTCGCTGGAGAGGGCCTCCTCGTCCAAAGGGCAGCACCGGGCTGCCCCTTCAGGACCTCAGGGGCAGGAAAAGAGGGACTCGGGCACCATCACGCCCAGTATCTCCCCTGCCTCTTCAGTGGGGGGCGGTCGTGGACGGGGTTTTCCATCCCGTGTTGCGGACGCACCCAAACCTCCAGGATACGTCTCGTCTGAGGAGGTAGAGGCGATGGACGAGGCTACTGATCAGCTTACTCCTGTGTCTGACCATGAAGACATGGAGTGGCAAACCCAAAACCGGAAATCTAAAGGGAAGAAACCTGTGACTGCTCCCAAATAGATTAGATCAATTTACCTCTTTAATCGTGAGCATTAATTTTCTTTTCCTCTCTCCATTTTTATAAATTTATTCTTGTACCTTTTTACCTAAATGAGAAACCCGCATTTTATGCAATGGAACTGTCGAGGTCTCTTACCCAACATCGATGATGTTAATTATTTTATGGATGAGCTTCGGCCTATTGCCCTCTCTTTACAAGAAACTCATCTTCAAACTCATCATACACAGATTTTGCGACATCATCAAGTGTTCCGCAAAGATCGTCTGAACTCCAGTTCTGGTGGCGTAGCAGTGGTCGTGCAGAGTGGGGTTGCCTGCTCGCAGGTTCCTCTTTGCACACCGCTCGAAGCTGTAGCGGTACGCCTTCTTTTAGACCGCCTCATAACAATTGTGTCCATTTATTTGCCACCAAACATTCCATTGCAACTTCACGAACTTCAAGGGCTTGTAGGGCAACTTCCTCAACCCTTCTTAATTTTAGGAGATTTTAATGCCCATCACCCCATGTGGGGCAGTACTCGCCTCGATTCTCGAGGCCGAGTAATTGAGCGGTTTTTACTATCATCTAACTTGTGTATTTTTAACGGGAGAGAACCTACTTTTTTTAGTTCTGCTCACAACTCATTTACATCTATTGACCTTTCTATTACTTCACCTTCATTACTTCCATGCTTTTCATGGAAGGTTTTTAATAATCCTTTTGGGAGCGATCACTTCCCTATTGTTTTAGAGAGTACTGTCTCTCTTCCGACTCTTTTAACGCGAATGCCCCGGTGGAAGCTAGACAAGGCGGATTGGTCTATTTTTCAATTGGAGGCACTGATTGACTCTTCTATAATCTCAAACATGAACCCAGATGAAGCAACACTGTATGTCACAGAGGTTATAATAAGCGCTGCCACACGGAGTATTCCTCAAACGTCCGGTCGTCTTCCAAAGAGATGTAAGCCATGGTGGAATGATGAATGTAAAACAACACGAAAGTCCCAGAACAAAGCTTGGTGCATCTTTCGCAGATATCCAACTTCTAGGAACTTACTTGAGTTTAAGAAAAAAAGAGCTAAAGCTCGCTGGACAAGACGTCAGGCGAAAGGAAGCTCCTGGAGAAAGTATTTGACGTCCTTGAGTAGTTTTTTACCTGCAAAAGAAGCGTGGGATCGGCTCAGAAAGGTTAGGGGTGACTACTTATCCTTCAGAATTCCCCTCTTCCCTGCATCACCTTCAACGTCTCTGAAAGATCAAGCGAATGTTCTTGGCGAACATTTCCAAGAAGTTTCTAGTTTACGCAACTGCAGTGAAGCCTTTAAAAAGTTCAGTTCAACAGCAGAGAAACAGCCAATCATTCTGTCTGGCGCTCGTGACGCTCCGTACAACAGGCCTTTTACACTCTCTGAGCTTGAAGTGGCTCTCAGTGTAAAAAAACAGTCTGCTCCTGGACCAGACAATATTCATTATGAGATGCTTAGGCACCTGTCACCTGATTCTCTAGGCAGTTTGCTGACCTTTTATAACTCATTGTGGCACTGCTCTGCATTTCCCGAGATTCGGAAAAGAGCTCATGTAATCGCTCTTCTGAAGCCTGGCAAAGATTCTACTCAACCAACTAGCTACCGGCCCATTGCGCTCACAAGCTGCGTGGGAAAAACCTACGAAAGAATGATTAACCGACGTCTCGTTCATTTCTTGGAGACTGAGAATTTGCTTGACATTAATCAGTGCGGTTTTCGAGCTGGACGTTCCACCCTGAACCACTTAGTCCGCTTTGAAACCTCTATTCGTGAGGCATTCGTACACCGCCAGGTTTGTCTTTCTGTGTTCTTTGATCTGCAAAAGGCGTACGATACGACGTGGCGCTATGGGATCCTGCGGGACCTGTATGCTTACGGTGTTCGGGGTCGCATGTTGCGATGTATACAAAACTTCTTAACGGGACGTACTTTTCAAGTCCGTCTGGGCTCCACCTTATCGGATGTGTTTTCTCAAGAAAGTGGTGTCCCTCAGGGAGGGGTGCTTAGTGTCACACTTTTTGCAGTTAAAATCAATAGCCTGGCTAATGTGATACCACCGACAGTTTCTTATTCTTTGTATGTGGATGATGTGCAAATTTCAGTTTCTTCTTGCAATCTGCATAGTTGCGAACGTCAGCTGCAACTGACAATCAACAGGATGAGCAAGTGGGCAGCTGAAAATGGGTTTCGTTTCTCCCCCGACAAAACCGTATGTGTTCTTTTTTCGCTGCGTCGAGGGTTGTCACCGGATCCTACCTTATATCTTAATAACCTTGCCATCACTGTAAAGGAGGCCCATAAGTTTCTAGGCGTGACATTTGACAAAAAGCTCACATTCATACCCCACTTGAAAGAACTAAAACAAAAATGCCTACGATCTTCCAATATTCTTAAGGTGCTGTCACACACAACTTGGGGGTCTGACAGACAATGCCTGCTGCGAATTTATAACTCCCTAGTGCGGTCCCGGCTGGATTACGGTGCAGTGGTGTATGCGTCAGCACGGCCATCTGCTTTGACCATGTTAGACCCAATCCATCACCTGGGGCTGCGTCTAGCCACAGGTGCTTTTCGCACGTCGCCCGTGCTGAGTCTGTATGCTGAAACGCATCAGATGTCCCTTGAGCGACGCAGACAATATCTTAGTCTCTGTTATGCCTACAAAGTTTATAGTGATCCGCACCACCCTTCATTCTCCGCTCTGCAGACCTCTGCATCATTACGCCTTTTTGAGAATAAGCCCAGTATTGTTCGGCCCCTGAGCCTTCGGGCTGAGAGCATGGCAAGGTCGTTGCACCTTTCTTTTGATAAGCTCCCTTTGTTGAGACAGGCCTATAGGGTTGCTCCTTGAGACTTGGTGCCAATCTCTTGTGATTGGTCACTTTCAAAGTACCACAAAAAGGCTGTTCCTCCTCTTGTTCTCTTGCGGGAGTTCGCAGAGCTAGAGCAGAAATATTGTGACTATCTCCACTTCTACACTGATGGCTCGAAAACATCTACCTCCGTAGGTTGTGCAGTTTACTCTCTCACTTTCAGTAAAGTTAGCCAACTCAACCCTCTAGCAACCATTTTTACTGCTGAATTGTATGGTATCCTTATTGCTGTTGAATATATTCTAGAAAATAACATTAACAAAGCAGTTCTGTTTGTTGATTCCCAAAGTGCTCTCTTAGCTATCTCATCTTTAGCAGACAGCAAGAACGCTCTTGTGCAACAGGTTCGTGTTCAGATTAACAAAGCTTTCCATCTTGGACAACTTATAAACTTCTGCTGGGTGCCCAGTCATGTGGGCATTCGTGGGAATGAGAATGCAGACCACCTTGCTCTTTCTGCAAAAAACTATACGGAAACATCTTTTGGCCTGCCACACCAAGACCTCAAGCCAGTCTTAAACAAGTCAATTATTAAGTTATGGCAACTGGAGTGGGACACACAGATAGATAACAAACTTCATGTCGTTAAGCCCAACTTAGAAGTATGGGAGAGTTCCTCCCATAAAGACCGCCGTTCGGAAGTCCTTTTGTGCCGCTTGAGAATTGGTCACTCCCGATTGACACACCTGCACTTGCTCTGCGGTGAAGATGTCAAGCTCTGTGAAAAGTGTGGGAAAAGGTTAACTGTCCTACACATCCTGTGGAATTGTAGATTTTTGGATCATCAGCGTCGTAGATATTTTCCTGAACTTTTCAGAAACCACCTTCCATTTCATCCTTATTTTCTGCTTGGCGACAAACCTCTAGTACCATTCTCTCGCGTTCTAAGTGTCCTGTTTTGCACCGGATATAGCTAGATAACTAAGTTTAAAACTAACTACCCGGCTCTTTAAAATATCTTTCTTGGCGCAATATGGCCATAGTCGCTTTTGCGCCATTAAACCCCAATCATCATCATGTACTTCAAGCTTGGCAAGTGTGACACCTATCTGATTCAGCCTAGCAGTAGTGTGCTGAGCGGTATGTGTAGAGCTAGTTGACTTGTGTACAGACAGTGGCTGTGCAGTATAAAACAGACCCAATTGGGAACTTTAATGCAACCTTCTGTAGTCCCATTGATGATATGATTATGATTACACAACGTTTTATGGCGCAAAGAAAAAAATAATGCGATGTAATCGGTTTTCTAGACTGCCTGTGCGACCTTCAAGCTTGTCTTTTTACGTTCTGCGCAGTGAAATGCCCTCTATAAGCAATATTTAGGGAATCCTTGAGCTATATGCTGAAAGGAGTGAAAGCAGCAGTCCCGGCCGCATTCTCCCCTCTTCTGTATACTGTGCAAATGCAGACGGACGCGCACTTCGGATGCTTTAAACCTAAGGGCCCCTCATAAAGCACACGGCTTAATAAGCATCAATTATTGTGAAGTGTTCGCGGATTTGGCTTTTAAATGTCATGCACATAGGAAGCACAATGGTGGTGTAAAGTACGCCGAAATCGTAATGGTGCACTTTAAGTAGGGTGACCAGACGTCCCGTTTTGGCCGGGACAGTCCTGTTTTTGAGGTCCGCTTCTGCCGTCCCGTCTTTTTGTAGCAATGAAGAACCATGTCCCGTTTTTTGTCCCAATAAAGAACCATGTGAGTTAAAGCGAACCGCAACTATGTCTACTCGTTACAAGTATATTTTACAAAAATTACCGTAGGTACTTACAAAAATTTACCAAGAGAGTAAGATTTAGAACTGTTCTTGCCCACAAACACTCATTCTCTCGCGAAGACGCGAGTGTAGAAATATTTGTTGAGCTAGCTACCGGATATAGCACTCATGTGTGATTGAACTTCACATATATATGTGGGAAGACTTTTACAACCGAGTCTTGCCGGATAAAGTCCTGCTTAAGAAACTTCGGTTGTCGGCAAAATACTCCCACACCAACGATGGACCCGAAGCAGGACCTTCCAAATGAGTGCATGCAACTGAACCGTGAGTGTGACTGTTCCCTAGGCCCTGAGGCATTAGTGCAATATGGTAACGTTTTGAAATAAGAGCAGTTCTTTCATTAATTTTTTTCGACCAATCTATATCTTTGGTACCCCTTCTTCCACTGGCTGGGATGTCCCGTTTTCTACCTTGAGAAATAGGGTCACCCTAACTTTAAGGTTATATTATACAGGGTATGTTCAGCGAAATGCGGGCCAAATCGTCTGTGCCAAAACTATACATCGCACAAAAAAAAGTCTTGTGTTGTTTTGGTCCTGAGCCAGGGGCCTATTTAGAAAAATTATTACAAAGCAATGTTGCTAATAATGTGTATGTGGGCTGATTCTTGTGTTTATTTTTTTCTTCCAATTACAGCATACACGGAGGGTATCGCCAAGGAGGAGGAGTGGATCCCCGCCCCTGCCCGTTTCGATCTGGATGAGCATCGTACCGGCGTGCGGTTGTGTATCACTACTGCGCGGTGCGCGTTAAAGACCTCAGGCTAGCGGTTGTACCGCGCTGGCTAAATTACTCATCTACAGCTGAGACAGCAGACGCCCACTGAGGCAAACTAACTTCCGACTGTATAAACATACACACAATTTTTTTTTTTTTTTTAGAAGGAGTGGGATTATGCAGAGAGGCTAGTGGGTTTTTCTATGGGTACGAAGCTGTCCGAAGTAAGGTCAGAATGGAAAAAGCACCACCAAGTTCCGCCTGGTCCCAAACAGCCACAATAATGAACACAGAATTCAGAAAAATAGTAATACGAAGGACTTACGCAGGCAGCCACACTTTTTGAGTTCGCAATGACATTTGATTATGATCACAAATATTCCTGCTTTGCTCAAGGTCGCCTAGTTTACACACCATATTGGTGATCTTTAGCGCAGCAGGAATATTTTTTATCAGAATTAAATGTCATTGTTAACTGAACAAATGTGGCTGTCTGTCTAAGTCCTTCGTGTTTTTATTCTCTTTACTTCTGTGTTCATTATTTCATTTCTTTTTCTCATGATTTAGTCATTTGTGTTTTTGTTTCTTATGTGTTCATTATGTTATTTTTAATTTTTATGAGGTTTTAGTTAAATATATGATGCCCTCGTAATTTTCTAGTCCGGGAAACAGTGGTGACCTCATCGTGTTCAAGGAGCAGTAATGACCTTTTCATCTTTTATTGCTTCCGGCGAACAACGGTGTCTGTGTGCGTGTGTGTGTGCGACGTGTTAATCACACGGGATGATTTGGCGACCGAACGGAAAAACAAGGCCAGCGAGGAGCGACTGGGGGACTTTGAACATCGCACGGTGCAAGGAAGGACTTCAACGACGAGGCTAGCAAGCAAGCCCTTGTCAAAACTGCTGTGCTCGACCGGAGAGTTGAATCAGAACTGTGACTCTGTGAGTAGGAATCAACGACTTTGGAACTTTCGTATAGTTTACAGTTTAATTGTTGCCTTCCGTTTGTTTTATTTTAATAGGTGTGTTTGTGCTATTACATTTTTAGTCTATTTTAATGGTTGTCCGTGCTATATTACTGTTTTGTTTTTTATCATTTTTTCTTGAACGGGGGAAGTACTTGTTTAGCGTTTTGGCGCTTTTATGTATAAAACTTTTTTTGCAAACCATATTCTCGGTCTGCTCCCTCGACAACCAATCCCGCCAAAGGGCTGTGACCTTCCGACGTCGAATGATATGTTACAATGTTTCCTAACTAGCGATCGCCTGCATTCTATCTTTGTAGCATACATATTTGTCAAAATGACAAAATTTCGATCCAGGCCAATAAAGATTAGTCAGTGGCCTATTCTGTAGATATATATACGTAAACACACGTTTGGCAGTGTGGAATAGCAGTAAAATGTATATTTTGTGGATATTCAAAGAAATGCATTATATGATCCCATGTCTGGACCTGGAAAGTATGGTACCTGCCCCATGGCAAATAATTTTCATGTGAAACTAGAAGGAGCATCACTTGAAAATTGCTTTATATGGGGTGGGTACCCTATTTGCCAGGCCCAAACACGGCATCATATAAAGCAGTCTATATATGCTATATAAGGAATTGGGCAGATATGGGTATATAAGGAATTGGGCAGATATGACTATATCCATCCAGATACGGCCTGATTATGCATATCGGGCCATATCTGCCCAATTCCTTATATATTCATATCTGTATTTTTTAATATAAGTCCATATATGACATTTTTGAAAGGGACACTCCACTCGCACCCAGCAATTAAGCCGAACCTTGGCAAATAAGGACTACTCAACACTCTGTGGTATTCGGCTTTGGACATACCGGGAGGACTTTTTACTACAACACACATCTACCGCCAAGAAGGCAGCCATATTTTAACAAGAAAAAGTAAATAAAAATGACTTCGAACAAAAAAATAACCCATCATAACGTCTCTCACGGTCTATTAGAATAAAAAGCACTTACAAATAGCGCTGTAAAGGGCCTTTCGGGCCTATCGCTGTGGATTACACATTGAACTCGTCGGAGATTCCTGGCACGGAGTTCCACACGGTTCAAACTCATCGGATAGTAAAAAAACGTTCATTGAGTAGCAAGAATACTTTTCCCCAATGGTCAGGAGAACCTCTCCTTGTCACTCCCATGGAAGAGAAGGCGGTCCGTCGTGTCTTTGGTCCGTCGAAGCTACTTGTCAGATGTATACCCACAACAAAGGAAGATCACCGGTGTGTAGGCGCTGCCGAAAGAATATCCATGGTCTTGGCAATCCGCATGTTGAAGATCGCACTTGGCACTAAGACGAAATGCGCTGCTGGTGATCGAAACTCTAGAACCACTGTTCTCGCCGGTTATGGCCGAGATGCCAAGCCGCTTCGCCCGATAAAAACAGTCTGCTAAGCAATCAAATGCACTCAGACAACTTAGAAACGGATACCAAGGTGTCCTGATATCCGCATGATTATCTTGCCAATCTTGTTCTTAGAAGACAAGAGCTATTTCTACCACAAAAAAACAAACAAAGAAAATATGCATATATTATGAAGCGCATCTGCCACTTGCAGTTCGCGGATGCGCGTGTTGGAAATGGGCCTTTTCCGGGGTTTCCACGGCGCATGCGCAGCAGTAGCAGACAGGAGTCCGCCATTTTTGGCGGCGTGGTGCGTCTGGCTCGGGACTGCTGGAGGCAGCGGTGGTCGCGGGTTTCCAAGTTCTCCGACGTACCCCAACGCTGTTTCGTTGTTGGCTGCAGCCACGACAGCAAAATTCTGGTGCACATGCAGCGATTTTGGCCCTAGAGCGGCGCGATTTCTACCGTCGCGGCGCTCGTGCCGCTCAACCGCTGGTGTTGGCCAGAGCGCCGCGACGGTAGAAATCGCGCCGCTCTAGGGCCAAAATCGCTGCATGTGAAACACGCTTAAACTTTGTCGCGGTTTAAGCTTCTTTGGGTTTCCTTCTATTAGCCTGTACCCGACGAAGCAGCAGCTCTTGATTCGGGCGATCCAGCGAAACAATGCGGATGGCTCGTAAAGGCAGCTTTCAAAGCACTCCCGCGTTTGCAGTTGCCAGTTCAAAGATGGTTCATGTTTTTGTTCCTTTATTTTTTGTTTTTGTGTGTAAATGCAAGTCAGTAGATTGGTTAGGTATGCTATGGTTTCGCTTATGTGCCACACAGAGCGAGCGTCTCGGAGTTCGCGTTTCACTGGCACAGGTTTTTGCTTACTAATAAATTAACGTGACGGTCTCGCGTTGCTACGGAAACAGCCGGTTTGCATTTTCGGTTGTTGTAAACATTGGAATTGCCCACAGTTTCCAAATATTTATAAAGCATTGAGGTAAAGTGGCTATGCTGCACAGTTTGCTGCTACGTGCACACCCAGAACGGGAAATTGGAGCTGCTCTTTCGCTACCACGACCGTATTTGCTGGTCTTGTGGTTAACTAAGAGGAAACAATTGTCTTGATGTGTTGCCCTCAAGTATGTATTGAGTAAAAAAAAAATTGCAGCATTTTCTACAGGCGCGAGACTTAAAAAAATAAACAAAAAGAAGTACAGGTGTGGCCGATTTCGTGTTTGTCCAGGACCTACAGTCCCACACAGCTGTAGCCTGAAGTGGGTTGACATTAATGACGAGGCTCACTCAGAAATCGGCGGCTGCATGTATACATCTTAAATATTTATTAAACATGCACTTTAGTGGTGAATTTGACCTTGTGAAGTTTCGAATTGTTGCTTCCTTGCAGTAAAAAACGAGACCAACCAACTCGCCAGGGGCAGCGGCGGGCGCTAAACGCGTCCGCCGTTGACCCGGTCAAGTTTGTTGGTCTCCTTTTCTATAGGAATGGAGCTACGCGTTAAAATTTCACCACTAAAGTTCACCTTTGTTGAAAATTACATTTGTACGTGCAGGCCCCGAGTTTTTCGGACGATTTAAGAGTAAGCCTTTACAATTATGGGAATACATCTTGTCATTTAAAATTTTTGAGCAGATTATACAAATAATTTGCAATTAAAAAAAATATTTTTTTTTCACCTGTAACTTGGTTTCGAATATTTTCAGAACTTATTGCCGGTACTACATATAACATGAATCCTAGTTTAATGTAACCGTTTGTACTTTCTCATTGGTCGAAGAGAGCATCAACTGCGCCGTCAGTCACAACTCACGCCACGGCGAAGTCCGTCGTCCCGTTCGGACGACGAACTTCGCCGTCGTCCGAACGTTGGGAAAAATGTAAAAACAGACGAAGTCATCCGTAGTTAACGAATTAATTGAAAACAAATCTGATCGTCGATCCCTATGTATAGAGGAAAAATAAATGCTGAGCGCATTTACCGACCGCGTTCAGACAGTCAACATAGCTTGGAGCGGGTAGAACCGGAAGCAAGGCAGGCCATCAAAAACGTTTCTTTTGCCTCCCGATAGATGGCGCACAACATTTGCGGAAAAGGCCCATTGAGGAGACCGTCCCCAACGTCTTCCAGTCGCTACCTTATTGTGTGTATCTTGGTGCACGCGGTCCCACTTTCTCTTTGCGTGTATGTGCGTGTGTGCATGTGTTTCGCGGGCTGGACTCCGTCACCCCTAAGCTGAGAGTGTAGAGGAAGCTAAGAAGCTCGGTGGACCAATCGCAGGTCTATTTTTAATCACGTGATCACGCTCTCTCCCGTAACTACGCGCTGAGAGCGGTGCAGGTGATGACTGGTCTGGCCGGCGAGTAGCTCCCCCTGCACTGTCAGCTTAGGAATGCGCCCCAGGCAGCACACCATTGTTGGACCCCCGTTGGCCCCATGTTGGCAAAAACTGGTTCCAATATTGGTCTGACGTTGGCATTTTCGAAAACGCCACCCGATCCAATGGTGGTCCAACATTGGTGCCAATGTTGGACCACTGGTTTGCCAACGTTCTAGCCCACGTTGGACCAACGTGGTTTGCGCTTCTTTTATCCAATATTGGCATAGAGGTTGCACCGTTGGCTGAACCAACATTGGCATCCAGCGCCTTACACGCTGGCTCTTCCAACATTGGCCTAAATATTGGCTATTCCAATATGGGCATCCAATCTAATACACTGGCTATTTTTTGCATCCATCGTCTATGACATTAGATGTCATTTTTCATTCCGTGTTCTAACCAGTGTCACAGAAACAGTGCAGAGAACCAAGCAAGTCCCTTGCCCTTTTTCCTCAGGCACTGCTTTGTTTCTGATACTAAAATCTAATAAATGCAGCAATTTGACCATATTTGGACACTTTAAAAATCATTAAAGCATGCACATGAATTGTTCATGACATTTGACAGTTCATAATTTATTTAAATCGAATAAAAATATTTAAAAAAATTGTGGAACCAGGGGGGCCTAGGCAGACTTGGCGGCAGGCTCGGTAGTGGACAGGGCAGAGGGCTGGGCGAAGAGCTGGGCAAAGGCATTCCACGCAGGGGCCTGGCCACAGGATTCTAAAAGAGACAGATGCGGGGGCTTGGATTCAGGTGAAGGGTTTCAGAGGCTCTCAGTTCTCTCTTACGCTTGTCAATAATGAATATCAAACTAAAACATAGCTTCATTATTATTCGCCGCCCTTTAATTAACTATTCGATTAATCGGCTCAGTTGCTCTGCAAGTATAAAATCTCGGAAAGGCCTATCGAATTTTTTATGTTTACTTTTCCATATTATAAACTTTCTATTCCAGTGAATTATTTTTCGTTATTTTGTATGTAAAAAAAAACTTAGTACTGCCTTCTAAAATAAATAGGTGCGCAGGTAAGACACCAGGGCCGGCTTGCTGGAATCAGTGTCTCAGCTTAGACTGGGTGAATGAAAGCACTGTAAAGGCTGGGACGCGCGAGCGTCTTGAGTCGAGGTTTGAGTCCCGTTCAGCTCGTACGCTGGCTTTGACAGTGCTTTCTTTACCCCCGTCTCAGCTGAGACGCTGTTTCTAGAAAGACGGCCCAGGCGCTTACTATTGTTTTGTTCGTCCGACTTGTCCTTACACAGAGCTCGATCGATCTAGATTAAAATATTTATAGTGGGTTAAAAAATCAATGAAATAGTACTAAGGTTATTTCATAAATTGCTTAACTCTACTCTTGCAACATCATGGCGTCCCTCAACCTTTCATCTAGCTTTAAGAAGTCTTAAGAATTACAATCTCGCCATTTGGGTTAACACCAATATTTCTACGTTATTTTGAAAAAAAAAAAACGTTTTTAACATTTACGGTATTTGCGGCACGGAAATATGTAGTTAATAATGTACCCATATTGCCTCCATAATATTCACAATTTATAAATGCAACCGCTTACCTCCCTCTTCAGCTCACCAGTGTCAAACGCACTACTAAGTTAACAGTTCAATAAATACCCCGGTACACGTAACAACATGACAGTTGAACAGAAGTTGATGCTGGAATCAATCAAGAGTTTAAAATAAATCGCGCACATAAAATAGCTTGTCGTGTAAAGACAAATTACACTCGCAGAGCGCGGTGACATAACTGATACTCCACTCGCACCCAACAAGCCGAACCTTGGTAAATAAGGACTACACAACGCTTTGTGGTATTCGGCTTGGAAATGCCAGAAGAACTTTTTACTGCAGCACACATCTACCGCCAAGAAGACAGCCATATTTTAACACACAAAAAAAGTTAAAAAAAAATGACTTCGAACACAAAAATAACCAATCAGAACGTCTCTCACGGTCTATTAGAATAAAAAGCACTTGCAAATAGCGCTGTACAGGGCCTTTCGGGCCGATCGCTCTGGATTACACGTTGAACTCGTCGGAGATTCCTGGCACAGAGTTCGACACGGTTCAAACTCATAGGATAGGGACAAAACGTACATTGCGCAGCAAGAATAACTATCCCCAATGGTCAGGAGGAACTCTCCTTGTCACTCACATGGAAGAGAAGGCGGTCCGTCGTGTCTTCGGTCCGTCGAAGCTAGTGGTCACATGTATGCCCAGAACAAAGGAAGATCACCGGTGTGTAGGCGCTGCCGAAAGAATATCCATGGTCTTGGAAATCCGCATGTTGAAGATCGCACTTGGCACTAAGACGCAATGCGCTGCTGGTGATCGGAACTCTATAACTAGATTTACCGCATTTACCACAGAAGCGAAATCTACAGCAGGCCCGCAGGCCGCATCACCCGCGAAGCTAGGTCCGGTCTTCGCAGGCATTCCGGGATTGTAACGGCTAATGCGTCATCCGTCAAACAACGTGATAACGCTTCTACCGCGCCTTCAGCTTAGGGAGAGGGAGAAAAAGAGAGGAGTAGAAAGAAAGCAGCCCAGAACGGGGGGTGCGCTTACAAAGGCTAATCTTCAGGCCCATCTCAACAATGAACCCAACCAGAGGATTTGTCACTTGTACCCAAGCTTGATAGTGCAGTGGATGTTATGCGTGGCCTTGGGCTTTTAGTCAGGTTCCGTGCTCTGCCTTATCACCAGCTTCGAGACTGTAGTCACGTGACCCTAACCGGAGACACGATTGGCCTAAAACACGCAGAGCGTCTACCCTGCTGCCTATACTGATTGAACAGGACAGCTCTTTGAAGGCCAGCTTTTGAATTTCTAAAGAGGCTGTCCAGCCCAAAAGTGATTCTAAACGGGGCAAGTTTGAAGACACTATGTTTTACGTCGTATAACTCACATTAAAATTTAAAATGAAGAAATAAGCGCGACTATATTTTCCGCACAATGTCCGCAAATAAATAAATAAATAAATAAATATTTTTTATCAATAAATTTAAAATTATTTGTACACTGTTAGGTTCGCGTTTTTCAACTTCAAATCTTTTCACGAAAGTGTTACACATGAAATACAGCATGGGCAGCACATCGCCCGACTTTCAACGCACGATGAAACGGCGACGCTCGCTGACAGAAGGTTGCGATGCTGAGCGAACAATTTCGGAAAGATGCTGCGTAGGATACGCCGGGCGCAACGGCTTCGTGACCGTTCGAAGAGCAAAGGATTCCCGACGACATAGTAGCGTCTTCCAACTTCAGTAAGGTAACGGGGCTCGAGAGTACCACGCTCACATCGCAGAGCGAGCGCGGCCGGCCAGATGGAGGCGCAGTATGCACTCGTGTCGCAATTGCTACGTCGTTGCTCTGCCTACACTGATTACATGTGCACTGGCAGTCGAAGCAGCATTCCCGAGATTTCATTCGAGTCCAATAGATAACTTTCTAGCGCAATAGATTCTCGTAAAAGTGAGAGTAGAAGTCGCTTCGGTTGGCGGCGTAAGCGGCGGCTTTATGTTTATTGACACTTGCGTCGACAATGACAAATATGAACAGAAACATTAAATATAAAAAAAGAAAGCACGCAGAAAGAAATACAAACATGGCAGGGGCACGGGCAAAGTAGGAGACGTTAACGCTACGGAATGCATATAGATACAAAATACACTGGAAAAGACAAAAATAATTAAATCTAAAATACGGAATGAAGTTTTCAACGCCGAGGTAAGGCAATGCGAAGGGAGAGCAGCAGGCGAAAAAACTGCAATGCAAAAAAAGGGTCGCGGGTTTATAGCTTAGGCGACACAAATATCGATAAGCCATTGGCTATGGCAGTGCAATATTGACCAGCCTATACCATGACATCACCAATATTGGAAAACTCTTGGCTTTGACAGTTTAATGTTAACCAGCTTAAGCCAGCGTATATTCACTATCGGAAAGCCATTGGCTCTGACAGTCCAATATTGTACAGGTTATGCCGGCGTATATCCAATATTGGAAAGCTATCGGCCTTGACAGTCCAATATTGGACAGCTTATGCCGGCGTATAGCCAATATCAGAAAGCCAGTGGCTCCGACAGTCCAATATTGGACAGCTTATGCCAGCGTGTATCCAATATCGGAAAGCTATTGGCTTTCACCGTCCAATGTTGACCAGCCTGTGCCAACGTATCACCAATATTGGAAAACCACTGGCTTTGATAGTCCATTATTGTCCAATGTGATTCCAATATTGTGAAACAAATGGCTCTTTGGGCCACTGCTGGGCCATTCTTTGCCACATCAAATCCAATGTTGGCCCAATACGGTGTGCTGCCTGGGGCAGTGTCCTCCTCGCTCAAGGACGCCGAGTCCTCACAATGGAGAGAAATAGTAGCGGCATTGGGAAAACAGGAGAAGAACTGTTCCCTCAATACCTTCTCTCGCCCTTTCCGAAGCCGTTCCGAGGCCTACGGCGCGACCCTCCCCTGCACACTTCTCTCTCTCTCTCTCTCTCTCGAATTCTTTCGTTTGTCTCTGAGGGTATTTGCTATCCGGGTTTCCAAAAACCAATGTAGTAGAGATTGCTTAGACATGACAGCTCTACAGCAAGAGGACGAAAAGCGGCTGACAGACACGAAGCTCTGAAATAAGCTCGGAGCCTAATGTTAAAATTAAAAAGACAGACTGATAAATCAAATGCGGAAAAAAGGGGCCAGACTCTAAATCAAGACCAACATCCGGCTAGACCATCCACCTAAACTCTTAATCAAGACCAACATTGTCGTCTGGTATCAGTACCTTGGCGCCATGTAGGAGGGATTAGGGCTTTTATTCTGGCACCAGTAGTGCCGTAAAGTCATAGAGCCGTCATTGTATAACCACATTTCAAAATAGTGTATAGTTTGAGTCAATCGCAAAGAAGTTCTTCACCTGACACGAGGTGCAGTCCACAAGCCCGTACTTAGGGTCCCAAGCTTTTTCTGCCGAGATCATAGAGTAAACATAATAATCTATTATGTTGACTATATAACGCGGACATCGTTTTCTTTGTTTTGTCCAGTTGGCGGTCCTGATGAGCCCATATCGCGTGCGACTCCTTAATATGCACAGAGAATGTGCAAAACATCGCCATTAACTTCTGTACATTGTTATTGTCTTGTTTACTTTGCAGAAAAGCACCTGAATCGCGCTTTGACAAATTAACATAAAATTGACAAGCGCTCGAGCAATTTCAACTTGTTGAGGTAAACCGAACACGCCTAAACCAGTCTATTCCAACATGCATCCACTATTAAGCCAATGGTATTGTCAGACTAACACACACTGACCATTATATGCCACTGTGTTCTCTAAATGACGATGCCCAAGCAGCACACCATTGTTGGACCAACATGGGCCCGCCACTGGCAAAACTTGGCTCCAATATTGGCCTTACGTTGGTTTTTGTCGAGAGTGCTACCCGGTCCAAAGGTGGAGCATTCACTAGTGCCAATGTTGGATCAAGATTCGACCAATATTTGAACCAATATTGGACCGTCATTTATGCCATCGTAGGACCGCCTCTTCACCAACATTTAAGCCATCGTTGGGCCACAATTGGACCGCTACTAGTTGTGGGTCTACAACCAATATTGACATCCAAGTTTAAGCATTGGCTTATCCAATATTTGCTCCCCACCTAACGCTCTGGATATTTCGATTTCGGCATCTGATTTTAAGCTCGAGCTGCACAATTTTCGACAGCCATTTTAGCGGGTATACAGCTTTCTTTTCAGATGTATTTATAGTGTTCAGTAGAACACTATATATACATCTAAAAAGAAAGCTGCTGTAGACAAGCCACATTCACTGTGGAAAATATTAAGTCAATATTACATGCAGGTAAATATAAAAGTCTGAAATGCAAAGTGTTCCATCAATACATTTTATTAAAGTTGCGATTGAAGGAAAATTTAAACAATGAGTGCCAGGGTCCATCACTGCAAGCTGTGAACCGAGCAGGAACTTGATGGAACTCCACGCAGGGGCCTGGCCACAGGATTCTGAAAGAGACAGAAGCGGGGGTTTGGATTCAGGTGAAGGGGCTTCAAAGGCTCTCAGATGGGCACAAACTCTTGCTACATATGCTGGATAAGTACCACGTACACAGAATTAAAACAAAATCAGCTTACCTCCTATATTTAGACGGATAGCGCAACAGAGGTTGATTAGGTGCCGCTCGGCCTGCGTACTCGTTGAACGAGAACGATACTGACGTCACGTTCACATAGTGGCTGATTTCCAGTGTTGCCGGGGCATCGAGCGGCTAGTTTCGGTTTTGTTGGCCGCGCCCGAAACAAAACTTTGAGGCGTCAATATCTTTAAAACTACGCACAAATCACGAGAAAAAATTACACCTTGCAATGCAGGGACGGTGACTGCGCTAAAAACAGCCACAATCCCCAAATCGAAAGTATGGACAGGAGTTGCCCTTAAAGGAACGCAAGGAGCTTCTTATTACCTTCCCAATTCTTCCCTTGTCATTCGTGTGCTCCGGCGTTCCGATTGTCTATATGCCCCATCCTAATGGCTCCGGATTCATAATGAGGTGCTTGGGAGAAGGGACGTTCTGCGTTTGAACTTTTTTAAGCGGTCATCAGCTATACGGAAAGAAAATGAGGGCGAGGAGGACATGAGAGACCGCGGGGATGTCAAAGCGCCAAGCTTCTATTGGAAGGGTAGCGGATAGACAGAAAGGCTAGGTGCTTTTGTCTCTTCTCTCTGTTCAAATGCGTTCAAACGTCGAACGCCGACGTCCGGCATTTAAGAGCGAGACGCTACGCGAGGAGCGGACGACGCTCTTGTTCGCTCTGATTGGAGGGAGACAGCGGGTCTACTCACTAATCCTTCTAATCAGAACTCGGCACTCTGATGACGTCACCGCAAGCTCTCATATCCTCTCCTCAAATTTTTCTCCGTATAACCATGTTTTTGTGTATTAACACGAGGCGAAATCCAATGTCCGTCGAGTCGTCTATATTTCTGATCCTTTTTGCGGCTTCCAGTTTGCCGCGGTGGGGACGCGTACGCCAATGTGGCCTCACCAAAATGTGGCGTCAAACATGATCACGCAATGAGCCTTGGTTGGGTAATTGTTGCTGGCCTCGTGGCAAATACTGGTCGTAAATTTCGTGCAGCGTCTTCCGTCAAAGAACCAGAAGGTGTGCGGAGGATTGAAGCAGCCGATCAGCGGAAATTTGGGCAAACAATAAGAGCAGCGCACATTCCACGCGAGCCCCGATTGACAACAAACTGCGAAGCCACTCAGATTTTGATTAGAGCTACGGCTTATACGAGCGCGTGGCAAATGGTAAACCTCGAGTTTGATTTTCAACCTTTTAAACATCGTTACATTCATAATTATGCAGCTTTTTTTTTTCACCTGATTACGCTCATTAGGTACTCCTATAGTCGTTGCGAAGATATACGGAGAAAAACATAAGGAAAGAAGGAGCGAACTCCACATCTCGCGCGAGGAGCAGACGACGCTCTTGCTCGCTCTGATTGGAGGAAAACAGTGGGTACAGCAAAAGGCGGCTAGCCGTTGCGTGTACCCTTTATCCTTCCAATTAGAACTCTACATTTTGATCTTCTCGCACGCTCCTATCTCCTCCTGTCCTTCAGTTTGTCACCCTACTCTCTTGAAAATGCCTGCGCGTCTTCTTACCCGCAAAACAGTCAAAGAGCCAATCTTTGCGACCTAGGAAATCAGCTCAGCAAATGATGAGGCGCAACATCTGTTTAAACCTCAAAATTAAGTCTGCGCTGTGGCCTTACGCAATGCAAGCATGGCGCTTTCCAATGCTTAGTGCCATAGCGCAGACTTCATTATTAAGGTCTAAATGGATGTTCCGCCTCATCATTCGCTGAGCTGATTTCGCAGATCGCAGAGATTGGCTCTTCGAGTGTTATGCGGGTAAGTAGACGCGCAGGCATTTCTTAGAGTGTAGTGAAGTACCGGGTTAGATTGAGACAATCAAAAACTCTCTTTATTGGGCCAAATGAATAGATATGTATGCATCCAGAAAGCTGATACTCCGTGCCAATGTGACAACAGCTTTGATTATGGAGTGCGAAGACATGACAAAGCGACGTTGCATGACATGACAGATAAAAATAACTCATATCTTTGAGCCGACGTACACGTACATGTCCAATGGTCGTCTAACTGATAAGTGGGGTTACGAGCGCCTCTGGAATTGGTTTCAGAGAAAACAAGTTGCCGTCAAGAAAGAAAACGACGACTGTCTCTCTTGCTGACGATTCTGGTAATATGTGAGACAGCACGCTCTCAAACTTTATGAATTGCTGTTGAATGTACTAAATGTGCGATACATTTGTAATAATGTTCATGTTGATGACACTACTGCCCCAGCATTGCTAAAGCCCATGTTCCCGTCGCGTAAAGCCGCATAAAGAGTACGTCATCACTCTGATCTGCTCATCAAAAATGATTAGGCGACAAACTTATTTTTGTGCACGGGGTGCCAAGTTTTTATTTTAAAATAAATATCGCAAATTTATTCCCGTTAAATATTCCATTCTATTTTATTGATAGGTAGACTTTCTGATCATATATTTTGGTAAAGCTTATCATTGGCTCGTTCGATTCCATCAGCGTTTACTCCTTTGGTTTAGTTTACTTATCTGATTATTAACGGTCACATATTTATTCCAACTAAGGCCCCTTTGAATATAAACTACAGTCACAAACCGTCAGTTATTATAACATGCATACTACGACAGCCAGCAAGCTACACCGACTCGCAGATTAATACCCTAGTTACACGGGCGCTTTCAACTGCCATTGAGTCAACGACAGTTGACTCAATCGCGATCGGTTGGAGTTACACGGCGGCGCCGACTGTCATCGAGCCGCTAATGACAGTTGAGTTCAACTGAGCTCCCCTACCTCAGTTCAACTGAATGGACTTCCCCAACTGAGATAAAATGGCGCCTGCCCGCGGGACCGCTGCCGCCGACCATCGTTTCCGAGGCACTTACTGTTTCGGAATGCAGGGGGAGGCGTCTAAAAAGAATCGTAGCGGCAAAATATTCGGGAAGGAATAGATTTAGGCGTCCGAGCTGCCGCTGAAACGATCCCGGCTAGCCGGCAAGCCACCAAACGAGCGAAGATGGCGGCGGGACCAGCTGTGTGAATGGACAAATAGTAATAGGTGCACCCATCGTAGCGGGCGGTAGCTTGCTCTACCTAGCTTAAAATATGCGCAACTTGGCCCTGAGTCTGCTTTGGCACTGGTGTAAACGACGCTAACAAGCAACAAGGTATTGAACATAATGCAGGATATTCTTATAATAAATAAAATATGTTTCTCCGAGTAAATTACTTTAACAATTAGACTGATCACGTGGCACAAGAACTAGTTTCGTTTTAGCTTCAACTGGGTTCTGGAGAGCCGTGTAGCACCATCTCAGTTCAGTTCAGTTCAATCACAGTTGGGGCCGATAACAGCGATTGAACTCAACGACAGTTCAGAGCGCCCGTGTAACTAGGGTATTAGAAACTCAAGTGGTGGCTTAGTGTCTTCACACTATTAGAAAGCATAAAAACGTCTTCATAACTGACTTCTCACAAAAGAAACTGCTGATACCTAGGAGCGCTCTCGGCTTTCACTTTGTTAAGAAATCTTCGGGAGCTATTATCAAGCGCATAAGTTGTTGCGCGCGGCCTGATGAATTCATAGAATCCGCTTAAGTATAAAAATGTTTTACGCGAGATTCTTTTAAAATTTTCAGGTAATAAAACATATACTATGTTTGGCATGCCTTTTCACTACTAATTCAGCCATAGCACATTAATCAGTTTTATTTTAGGCTTTTTGTTGCATATTTTTGCTTTGCTAAGTTATTCAAGCATTTCACCGAAAACAAAAACATGTGCATTCATACGAGCAATCTTCATTATTGCCATATCGTATTGTAATACAATGAAAGGATGTTGTTTACCAATATCCATAATACGCTGTTAATATTGGGGTTTTCCAATAGGATTTGCCCTATAAAACACATGTTGTGTTAAATGCTACACGTCATTCATCGAAACAAAGGTATTTGTCGCAAAGACGTCGAAGTAAATGTTTAAATACACGCTCACACAATTGTGCGGACGACTGACTTTGTTATCTCTGGCGACGAGGTAACACTGGTACGCTCGCACCATCTATGAGAAGTTACCATAATATGTTATTTAGCCAACGCGAGCTTTTTTCAAGCGTTTTCGAGTTCAAATGTACCTACTATTTGTGAGAAATGTTCAGTAATTATATTGTCAAGCATTTTTGAAGCGTATAAACCAAATTGTACGAGAAAATATAATCTATACAGGAATACGAAGTGATAAACACCTATCCGACAGATGGTGTCTTGTTATAAAAGGTCACACGAGGTTGTAACGAACTCGGTTGAAAGCTGTGGCTAGTGTATGAAAGGAGCCTCAACAAAACTATATTTACCATTTGCGTCCCGTAAATACACTCGTATGTCGACAGCTAGGGACATTTCCTGTTACAAACCGCGTGTAATTTGTCGTCAGTTATTCGCATATGTGTTCAACCCTCTGCTATTCCGATTTGACGAAACTTTGTGGCTCTCAGCTAGGAGAAACCTCTTGAAAGAGGTGGGCTTTACGGACACTTACTGGGTGTCGTAGTCCTTCTTGTTGTTGTAGCATCTCTTGTTGTTTCTGCAGTTGTTGCCATTGTAGTCGGCGTTGTAGTTGGCTTTGGCGCGTTTGTTGTAGTTGCTGTCTTTGAAGTTGGCTTTGTGGTCGGCATTGGAGAAGTTGTAAATTTCGCTGTCCACGGTGTTGTAGCATTTTCCTCTATTGTTATTTTGGTATTCGGCTCTGTAGGCGTCTTTGTAGTTGTTGTGTTAGTTATTTCACTCAATGAAGTAGTTTGTTTATTTATTTATTAATACCCTTCCGGGCCCGACGGCGTTAAAGAAGGGGGGTGGGCATTGCAACAATTTACAATGAAAACAAATATACCTAACTAGTGAGTTAAACAGGACAAAAAATATAATTTGATACAATACACACACAAACAAATTCACTTAAGACGGGAGTTATAGAGGATACAAGAAAATAACTTTATACAGCAATTCAAAAATTGGAGCTCTCGGCAGTCTCGACTACAGCTGCGGGAAGGCGATTCCAATCCTCTGACGTTTTGGGCAAAAAAGACTGAAAAAAACGTAATGTGTAACAATGAACAATGCCAACTTTATATCGATGGTCGACGCGCGATGAGATATAAGACGGTTGTATTAACAAAACTTTACGCATGGACGTGTTAAGATAATGGATCTTGTGAAATAAGCACAAGCGTGACACTTTTCTGCGAAGAGAGAGGTCAGGTAAGCAGAGATTGAATTTTATTGCTGATACGCTTGATGTTCGGTGATAGTTATGTAGTATGAGTCGAGCAGAACGGTTTTGGCAGGCTTCAAGTGGTGATGCAAGTGCTATACCAGGGTCCATATAGCTGCGGTGTATTAAAGGTTTACTTCGGACCAAAGACTTATAAAGAAGTAGTTTTAAAGAGGTGAAAGCAAGAGAGAAGTCTCTTTTAAGATAGCCTAACATGCGGTATGCATTATTGATTACGTATTAAATGTGAGTATCCCAGGAAAGGTGATATGCTATATGCACACCGAGATTTTATATGATAAAACAGAATCAAGGACAACGCCGCTAATATTGTAAGAATGGCATGGGTTTATTTGATGGGATACTCCCATGAATTTGCATTTGTTAATGGTAAGTTTAATATTCCATGAGTCACAGAGTCACAACACCGGGAAACGCGGTCAAGGTCTGACTGAAGACACTAAATATCAGAATCATTGGTTATTTCCCTGTAGATGACACAGTCATCTGCAAATAAGCCAATGGATGAAAAAACATGAGTAGGTAAATCATTAATATAAATAAGAAATAAAAGAGGACCTAGTACTGAACCTTGGGGAATGCCTGAACTTACTGGTGAATGGAGTTACAGCCGTTAACATGGACAAATTGTAAGCGGTTAGTTAAAAAAGAATCAATCCAAGCAAGAACATGGGGTCTATGTTAAGGACAGTGAGTGTTTGAAGTAGAAGCCGGTGTAGAGCTGTGTCGAATGCTTTGAAGAAGTCTTAAAATACTCATCTACCGCGGAAGAACGATCAAGAGCGACGTGAAGATTGTGAGTGTGTGTTAACAATTGAGATTCGCACGAGAATAGTTTCTTAAATTCATGTTGAGCAGAGGTAAAAAAAGACTTAGAATTAAGGAAAGCAACAAGAGGAGAGTAAATTATGTGTTCCAGAAGTTTGCCGGGGATGATCGTTAATGAAATCGGACGATAATTACTAAGGCTAGATTTATCGCCACCTTTATGGACCGGAATCACCTTCCCCACCTTTCAGTCCTCGGGAAGAGTACAAAGATTGAAAGATTGCTGGAAAAGCTTAGTTAGAGTAACAAAAAAGTACAATTTAGCGTTTTTTTATTTTGAGTTATATTGTCAGTGCCAGATGATGAGGATAGTTTAAGGCCATCAATACTTTTGACAATGCCACCACATTCTATAGTAATGGAATCCATATTGCAAAAGTTTGATGGGAGCAAATCAGGGCAGTCAAAATTGTTTGAGCTGGAAAAGGAGTCGACGAACACTTCATTTAGCGCGGGTGCACACTCCCTCTCTGGTATCTCTTCCCCGTCCGAGTTGGTGAGCCTTACACTAGGCTTTTTGCTGGAATTCACAACATTCCAAAACTGACGAGAATTGTTCAGCACAATTGCTGGCAAAGTACTTCTGAAGAAACGCTGTTTGGCTTCACTGACGGCAGTTCTATATAAATCAGCGACGGAGCAATATTCCGCCTAGCGTACATCAGCAAGTGATGAAGCGGATAACTTCGCAGAGCGAAACAACCGTTTCTTTTTTTTTTTTGAAAGCCTTCTAAGCGCTCCATTGTATCATGGGGATCAAGTGGAAGAACGAATAGTTCGCATAGGAATCTACATATTCGTAAGAGAATTCACTTTGTCTTTAAATAAACACCAATTTGCCTCTACGGAACGCTCAGAAAGGTTGCGCAGATATTCCACCAAAAACGAACTCATATTGTTGTTGATGGCTGTATAATCAGCATGAGCATAGTAAAATATACGTTTAACACTTTTCGACGATTTACACTTTGGGATATTAAAGGAGAATAGCAACAAAGAATGGTCGCTAAGACCGGGTAAATAAGTGAGAGGGGAAATAAGTTCACTTGACGTGGTTAACACTAGGTCTAATATAGTGGCTGTAGAATTAGTAACCCGTGTAGGCTGCACTACTGTCTGCGAAAAGCTAAAATCGGTACAGAAGTTTAAAAAATAATTACTCTATGTGAAAAAATGGGTTAAGGAAAGGGCTGTCGCTTGTCCACACAATGTTTGGGTAATTAAAGTCTCCCAAGAGTATTACAGGAACATTTGGGAAGCGTACATGGACCGCGTTAACCACATCGTGAAGCTCGGCAACAAAATTGGCGATCTTTGTGGGAGGGCGATAGCAGACACCCAAAACATACTTGTTATAATTCATACAAACAGAAACCCAAATTATCGCAAGGTCAGTGACCACAATTATACAGAATGACGAAATAGAATCGGCGACAGCAATAAGAACACCGCCTCCAGCCCTGCTCCCTCTATCTTGACGATATTTTAAAGTGTTTTTTAAAGTGGAAAATTTCAGTTACGGATTTTGCTTGTTAACCAGGTTTCAGTTAGAACAACTATTTCAGCACTAGATGAGTCGATAACCGAACACAAGTCCTCATTTTTGGGAACAACACTCCTCATATTGGCAAAAAGAACGGAAACGTTATCACGAGGCAGGGGTTGAAAATAACCACCACCCCGCGTGACATGCTATTGCAGATTTGTTATAGGTGTAGGATTTCCATTTACTTGGTCATCGAAGACAAGTGCGATAGAATTGCTTTTAGTTGTTAATTGAATACTGTTGGTTAAGTGATCATAACTGTAGCGCTCTCTGTGTTGACAAAAAGTTTGTTATACCTCAGCTTGAAGGTTTAGTTTAGAGAGATACCGAAGTCCACAAGTTTGTTTCTAGCCTGGCGCGTTGCGAGGCAGAAGTCCTCACTGACCGGTGTCCCTGCAGATTTTAGTTTGGAGCGGGAGACTAAAATTTTTTTCTCTGCTTATTCGAAGAAAACTTCACAAAGACAGGTTTACATTTTTCAACCGTGAAAGAGCCGAGTCTATGGGTTCGCTCAAAGTCTCCTGGGTTATTGAAACAACCGCTGTTTCAGCGGTTGTACTGCTTGGTGTCTCTTTTTCAGCGGTTGCATTGCTTGGTGTTACTCATCCAACGGTTATATTACTTAGTGTCGCTACTATTATTGTTGACCTGGCTGCTGTTGAAATCGCGCCTTGTCGTCGACGGGGCCGCTTTTGCTGTTGTTTCTGTGGGTCTCGGTGTTTGTCTCGGAGACGTGGATGAACCCCCAGGGCCACCGTCGGATGAAGTAGTAGGCGATACCCGCTCAGATATGGAGTGATCGTCCATCGCACCTACTATGCAACAAGAAGAAGAAGAAAATCGTTTGGAGCACTTTTTGACACCTCAATCAAAAAGAGTCGGTGGCCAAGTGCGTTCACACAGCGCAGCTCAGAGCACGCGGAGTAAACGATTCTGCTGTAGAACCCGGGGATCCTATATGCATATAAGACCACCTAAAATACAAGGCCTCCGTCTTTTGTCAACGTCATCCCTGGTGAATCCACGCAGCGGCGCCTAGCTTGCGTGAACGTCATCACCAGCGCCTCTAGCAGCGTGACACAAAGAGCGCTACGCTAGAACGTTGCGACGCCTAGGCGAAGACACCTGATGACTTGCGGCGAATTTTGTTGAGACTCGTTGTGTTTGCCGCGAGGGGCAGGCCGGAAATCCGCTAAAGATGACGTCATGCGCATTCGCTTTCTTCTATAGTCGTGTTCACCTTACCTATGGTAGAAAAAAATAGGCGGCTTCTCGAGGAGCGTTATTATTTCCGCCTTTATCTGAATAATCTAGGAATATCTCCAGGTGTATTTTAGATTAGATATACGTCAGCCTTGTGGGATTTCCCTTGCTGCTACCCGTCTCGATAAATGACAGAGCACACCGGTTCAACAACACGTAAACATTTAATGACCGCTATCGCCTGCGGCGCGATCCCAACAGCCCCCGCGCATACGCTGCGACGGCCCTTTATCAGCGGCGGAGCGCCGCTCGCGTGGCCAGTTGCCCTTGGCCCCCTCGTGGTCAAGATGACCACTCATGATTGTCGTAGGGGCAACCTGGGCCAACCGCTTGGAATCCCCAGGTTGCCCACAGCCTATAAAACGCGCGCATTTCAAAAGCCAAAAGCATGGTATTTCCATCCGAAAGCCAATTTTCTTATTGAGTTTAGAACAAATCTAATGGCATGACTCAATTCTTATTATGCCCATATCTATCTGGATGAGCACCGTATCATTGTGTGATCTGGCATCTGCAGTACGTGGTGCACGACAATACGCTATGCTACCAGTTCTACTGAACTGGCGAAATTTTTCTCCTACGACGGACACATCAGACGCCTGGGGCTGACTACTGCAACTATGTAAACATACACATAAGTGCATAATGAAACGCAGGTACGAATATGTTAATCTTAAGCTCAGTATATGATTAGAACACGCTTCGACGTATTTCCCATAAGACAATATACGGCATCATATACACGACCACGCAATTTACAAAGAAGCCCGCGCGCTTGCCAATGCTACGTTTGGGCATTGTGCGTGTGCTCAAGCCAGATTCGCGTAAGAGGGAGCTTCTGCCCATGCGCAGTGCCGACAGCAGCGCCACCGCTCTGCTTTGACTTCGGATAGTTAATTTGGAGTACGCTGTAAAGCAGCCTAAAATATATTTTTAAAAATTAAATCAAGAAAAAATCTACTATCTCTAAGCTTGCTACCGTAGGCCACGTTAATTTAAAAGACGGCCACTAAACATATATTCAGTGACTTATGCAAGGAAACGTAAAACATTAAACTCGTGAGTTTTTTTTTTTTTAGCTTTGGCGGTTGGGGAAAATCCTATACGTTTCTAGACAAATGTTTTACAATATAAGTATATCGCCATAGCACACACCGTCTTTGAGCATTTGCAATCACTGGCTGAACCAATCAGGAGTGAATGCGGCTTGACTCCGCGCTTTTTCGGTGCTTCATTGCATTAACCGCTGAAAACACACAGTCAGAAACGAGGAGCACAGTGACGACGCCCTTCTGCCGCTGCTTCATTTCTTTTATGGAATTGTGCGTTGGCCCTGGTAGGACAGTAAGCCTGTGAGCTCTAGAGCCTGTGACAGCTTAACAGTTCAGAGTAAGCTCCGCCCACTTTTTCAACTTGAGCAGAGCGAGGAGGTCGCCTCATCTCTAGCGTTGACTCTGCTACAGTAGAAAGAGGTGGGAGGAGACTCCACTGAACTCTGCACCTATCCCCGACTATAGACTCGTCAAGCGCAAAGTTGGAGGCGAACGTTCCCGGAGCACGCCGACTGGGCTTCTTTGGCAAAAAGGCGGCATCATCGTCCCGAGTGACCAAAAAGTGCTCTTCATAAACTTTGGCCCTAGCTTTGCGTTTGACGAGTCCAGGTCACGGTGGAAGAAGAGGGAGGTAACTGAACGGCGCCGCCTATCTCTGGAACAGGTGGGACAACTTGAGACGCCAAACATGACTGGGGCTCGAAAAACCGTCCTTACTCGTGCACGTGTTTTGAAGGTCACGAGGCGCGCGACCGCACCTGCGCAGGAGCAATAAACAGACAGTGGCCCTGCCAAGAAACGCGCGAAACCCCGGTGCAATTTCGGCTCCCTGCCTGGTCTTGTTCAGACACTTCTCTTTTCTTCGCCGAGGTCTAGGGCCCCTGGCTTAATTGTAAGTAAACGTTCAGTCGAGGGATAGAATACACGCAAACACCTACGCACAATCTAAATGCGTAATGTGAATGTGCACGTTTTTGACAAGATTAGATATTGCATTACATTACACCCACAGTGTAAGGCGAAGGGCCGTGACTTCGTGCTTTTCAAGTTTTTCGTTGACGTAGTCGGCTCTGAAGACATACATTATTTTTGCTCCTCTTACTTCTCCTCCACCTTGAACGATTAGCATTGTTTTTTCGACGGTGACGCTCAACCGCCACCGTCACAAGAAAACAAGTGGCGATATTCACAACCTGTCCTTAATTTTTCGTACATAAAAACTAGATTGGTATCCTGTACATTTGCCTAATTATCATAAAGGCTTCGCTCTAAATCGGAAAACAGTTTATTTTTTGCCGAAAATTCGCAGGAACAAGGTACGATAATGTAAAAAGAGTAGCGAAGTCATTTTTGGTCTGCTGCTTGTGTATTTTCATAGATATATTTTTAAAACAAAATGTTAATGACTCTCGTGTGTATATAGACTGCAAATGCTTTCCATCCGTCCGGATGTTAACTAAAACAACTGTTTACTTATCTGCTTTCTTACTGTGCTATGCTTACCAAAGAATGCACCGATGAACCCTATCACAAATGGTCCAATGAAAAAAAAGAGACAGACGGCCGTGGCAACTGCAATACTTTTCATCCTGAAATAAAAAAAAAATTATATATTCACTAATCATATATACACGGCATATATAAGTGATGCCTTAAATGGTCCGGCACTTGCTACGTACTTTTATAAGGTATATAATGTGAGCACTTGCTTTAACAGTCAAACACTCAAATTTCAGAAAACTTAGCTGTACACAAAGCAATGCTAATGACAGAAACAATTTTATCAACGAAACCACTGGATGTCCCTCTTTTGGACCTGGTAGCCCCCCAGAGCCAGCGAGGAGCTCCCTTTTACGAGTATAGGATTTGCGTCGCGGTAGTGATAAGAGCAATGGTGCACATTGAAATTCACAGATTCCGGGAGTAGTCATGAGGAGACATAGTGTCAGTTTTGATCGGATAATCGCTGTACCCCTTCTCTTCACCCTAAAATGAAGAAAGAAATTTGTTGTACCCCTTCTACATTAGCGCCTATGCACCTGCATTCCTTTCATTATAATAAATAAAAAAAATTGGGCGGCTCAGACGTATCTGATTCTGAAGAACGGTCCGGAAGCTTTGGCTCCTGCACATTTAAAGTTCTAACTTTCACCGAATTTACACCGAGCAGCTCAGTTATGCCACGTGAAAGTTCAGGGCGAAGATCTTTTCCAGTATACAGTCATAACAACAAACTTGCCAAAGTCAACATTGGGCGCGTTCCCAGACCACCAAGTTAGCGAAGCTCTTAATTTGCAGCGCGATATCCTTATGGGCACAGCAAGCGGACAGGAGTGCGTCGTCTGCTCGCAGCAATATCGGCAGATGACGTCGCAACTTAATAGCGACGCGTAGCTATCTCAGTCATCTGCGAACGCGCCAGTCGTTTATTTCTACAAGTTATTTGCTGGAATTTTTAGATAAATAGAACTAGAACGAAAGATTGACCTCATGAGTGAACATTTGATGAAAGTTCGAGCATTCCATATGCAGGCGCCGATTCTTCCGGCTTGTCTTAAAGCGTCGAATACGCTTCTGCCACCCTCCATATATCATAGGAGACTCAACTTTATCCTTGGAACTCTCTGGCATTAACCAAGACACAAAGCTTGTGGGCTAGTGTAACTTTTAGCATACGTTTTTTTTTAAGTCTAACAAAAAATTCAGGATTATAAAAAAGTCAAAATACCCAACTCACTATTTTATAAGATATGCAAGGAAGGTGACTCGATTCACGAGAATGATACTAGAATCATCAGTGCCACAAAAGATACAATAAAACACATGATGAAGGAAAGGTTTCATAATAGTTCTCCTACCCTACTGAAAAAACTGTACTACTTTATACTCACCTCTACAGGCTCCTACCGAACTATTAAAAATGTCAAATGAAAATTGTTTCTTGGGCTTATGATATTCCAGTATAGGCTCATTGGAGTTATTGTAATACAACTAAAGTTAATTTTTATTCGATAAACACAAGATACTTGACATTGTTCATTGAAACACAATTCATCTCGATACACTTGAAAATTTCCGGGCACATAGCTCGATGAGCGCACATTAATATTTATCCACACTAACAAATTCCAATGCTAATAAATGTATTATTGTCTCAAATTAAATCGCAAATCACTTTAGGAAACTAGCGAGTACGCGTTTTTAGAATCGAGTTTCGTAGTCTCTGGCATCGACAATCTGGGTCGCTAGAACGAAGAAGCACAAACTGCCCGTCTCGCCCGTCCCCTGCCCGTTCTCACCACAAATATTTTTCAAGTAACCTGCATACAATCCGCGACGAGGCATGAGATGCTTTCACCCTCCGACAAGATAAAATTTGCAGATGAACAGCCGTGACACGAGAGCAGAACCAGCAGGACTGCGTCAACTGAGCGCATCGCATCTACTCCGAACACCTGCCAGAACCAGACCACCAGACACACTAAAGGAAACACGGGAATGAAAAAAGGAAAAAAAAAACGTGCACAAAACGAATGTCTTTTTAAGCAGAGTCTATGCCTGGAATCCCTGGGGACATTGTGTTACAGGTTCACGTGCCATGCACATTCAGCAAACAGTGTAATCGTGCTCTTCTCTCGACTCGCGATCAGAAACAGATCTTCCTTCCTGCTTTCTGCTGCTCCTGCGTAGCTAAATGTTTCCGTTGGTGGGCCAGTGGGCGTTGTGCCGGCTGCCGGAGAAAAGAAGTCGTTTGAAAGCTGTTTTCGTGCTCTTGGGAGTGCTTCATTAGGAATCTCAACTCTCAAGTTAAATCGCATGCGAAGTGGAACCTATTAAGCTACGGAGCAGTTAGCACTACAGTCTATGCGTTTTCTAGTACTAGGCAGTGTTTTACACGTTCCTCGAAAAAAGGAACGAAAGCTCGTTCCTCGTTCCTTCTGATTTTTGGAACGCGTTCCCGTTACAAGTTACATCTGGGAAAAAGGAACTCGTTCCCGTTACAGTTTAAAAAATGGAACGTATTGTTACATATACGTTACATTTGTACTTTGCTAGTTACTATAGTTAAATCAAGCAGATTTTTTTTATCTATCCCATTACTAGTCAACATACGAGTTTGTATGTCGTTATGGAAGGGCAACAGGAGAAGACAAGCGGAAGCAGAGTTTCATTTGTTGATATATTCAAGTTAAAAACCTCAGTTTTTAACCATATTCATGTTTGTAGTGGACAATTCAGACGAGCCGAATGTACTTTTGCCCAACATTGTACGAGCGTTTTACAACAACCTCACACGTTTCAATTGAACAAAGTCCCTTGTTCGAACTTAACAACAGTTGCTTCTTGATGTTGCTGTCCGCAAGACGAGGAGAGGGTAGTGCTTTTGGAAGGTCAGTTTTAAAAAGTACAAATTCTTCTTTGTAAGGTTGGCTTTGTTATTCACTTTGAGGGTGGAGAAGAAATAAAGGTTTTTTTTTGTGTATCTTTTATGTGACCAATGTTCGGGATACAAGGGTGCGTTCGATGTCTGGCAGTCTGTGATTTTGTTGTAACTGTAGGTCTCGTTATGGAAGTTCACAAGTGGCTGTAGTCGGCCTTAGATTTCGGGGTGTATGAGGATTCGTGGAACCAAATAAAGTAGTTGAGCTTGAAACAACCCTCTTTCTTTTTCTTTTCCAACTACTAAAAGCCTTGCTTTTTGTACCGCAGTTTCGGGCACTCGAAAAAGAATCAGTGTCCACCAGCTCTCCCGCACCCGAAACTGTTAGCAAACGAGGACCACTACAAAATAATCCCTAAGATTAGTAGCCAAAAAGATAACGAGATCCTGCAATTCGTAAAGATATTGGTTTTGTACTTTCAAAATTTACCTGTTCGAAATAAAATAAAAATTACCCCACAGGACGAAAAAAAGGAACGCCGTTACTCTTTCCGTTCCAGTAAAAATGTAACGCGTTCCCGTTCCAGTTCCAGCGATGCGAAATGGAACGGCGGCGTTCCTTTGTTCCTCCTAAAAGGAACGCGTTCCAGGAACGCCGTTCCTTAGAACGCCGTTCCCTACAACACTGGTACTAGGATGCTTAAGCCCGTCATAGTATACTTTCAATTCGCGCCTGTTCTCACGCTCTTGTACACAGGCGTATCTGACTTCGGTTGGACCTTTGACGACTTTTTGGCACCATGAGAGCTTCTCTTATTGTATAGCGTAGGTGACATGATATTCATTCTCACGCAGTTTGCATCTCTCGGCAGTTGCTTTACCCAGACGTCTTTCGTTTGCAGAGGGCCGCCGCAAGTACCGAATTGACGCTCTTATCTTGTTACTGCTTACTCAGCCAAGATCTTTTTTTTTTTTAAAGTTATGATACACGTAATGGGGGGAGCGGAGGAAAACTCACCTGAAAATTCTCACGGCAGAAAAGTTAATCAGAGGAAAGCTCTCCGCGAAACTGTCCGATGCGGAGAAAACCTCGTCAGTCTTGTGACAGACGCAGACAAAAGCGCACCTACGAATCTAAGGATTGAGCGTTAAGTCAAGTAAAATAGTTTCACTAAGCTGACATATGCTGGGATTTCTTAGCGCATGCGGTTGTTCTTCACTCCACTATAAGAATTTCTTTAAACAAAAAAAGCATCATAAAACGTCAGGCGTTGCCCGACGAAAATAAAATGAAGAATTTCGATAAAACGCTAATTAAAAAAAAAATAAATTGCCGCGGAGGGGAGGGGGTGGGTGGATATAACCAGTGTAGAACGCTAAATCTGAAGTAGTTTCTTAATACTTATTTATCAAATGACATTTTATGTTGTACACTATCACTATATTGCCCAATCTCCACATTTCACCACTTGTCTAAAAAGCAGCGGTTAAAATTCTTACCTCATTCTCACGGGATATAAGAAGTGTCATAATTGCACTATTCCGGTTGCAAAAGAAATTAAATGTGGAAACTGTTACATCCTGTGTCGGAACACTATTCTAAAAGACGACAATGTGGCCTAAGAAGAGACCGGCACACAGTGCGTGCGGCTCGCGCAAGCAGCCCGAAATGCCGGCCATTCGTAAACGGCGGACAATAATAAATACTAAGTAATTTGCGGTAACCTCCCTACTTACACAAATGCAACACTGACGACGAGACCTGACACGATATAACGAAGCCTGGACAGCCACCGCAAGTCATGCTGACCCAAGGAAACATCAAAGCCTTCACAGGCAAGTCATGGGCGTGATGGGTAGAACGCTTGGTGACCGATTCCATCACGAGTTAAAAGAAGAAGCGGGCACTTCTGCGCACGCTTAGGGACCCAGAGCCGTACGACATCCTTCGAGCTTTAGTGGCCACTAGGACGCCGAGAGGTATCGGGTTCCAGGAACTTCGGTCGAACCTTGGGACATATTTCGACCCTTAAGCCTCAGAGCTATGCAGTCGCTACAAGTTCCAGCGTCGGGACCAGCTAGCCGACGAGTCAATCGACAGTTACTTTGCGGCCTTGAAGCAACTGGCAACAGACTAACTTCAGAATACCGTCGAATTATTGCAAATGCTTGCAAGAGTGTTATTGTACACCTGATCACTTTCAAATGCTGGCACTAAATACGAGCCTTTGCCCAGCTGCGTACATCAGCATTGCATTTCGGCCATATATAACGTGCTGTTAGCAGCCAATGCATCACCCGAATGCCCAGATGCTTGATGTTCTGTGGCTGGTAGAAGATCTGGCGTCGCAGGGCAATTGAAACAAAATGACGGGCCGTTTCTGTTGAGATATCACATGTCATGGTCACCGACGAGCTTGGAAGTGGGATGTCTGTGAACAGCTGGGATGTCGTTGCTGATTAACGTTACAACGCACCACAAGAGAAACACTCACAAACAGAGGCACACTAAAAATATACTCATCGTCGCTGACACACAACTCATGTTTATATTGTTTTCTGCTACGCACAGAGAAAAACGTCCCCTTTTTCTATGTTCTAAGAACGAGATAACCACATCAAATGCAATTAAAAAAACAATAAAGGTTCAAAAAATGTTTAAAAATAAAAATGTAACAAGTATTAAAGAATAATAAGGAATTCTCACTGCTGGTGCCTAAGAGAACTGTTGCTCAAATACTCAATTTCCCGTTGTGAGAGAGTTAAAGTCGCATGATCGCCTGCTGATACAGTGTGTCAGCAGACCATCTTTAACTCTCTCACAGAGGGAACGTCTATATTTGAGCAAAAGTAATCTTAGGCACCAGCAGCGAGAAGTCTTTTTTCTTCTTTACTTTTTGTTAAATTTTTATTTTTACTATTGTGTTTAGTTTTGTTTAATTTTTTCTTACTGCATTTGATGTCGTCATCTCGTTCTTAGGACATAGAAACATAGGCGGTTGTTCCTTGAGCACAGAAAAATACGATTCAAACATGAGTTGTGAGTCAGCGACCTGTAAGTGCATATTTTTAGTGTGTCTGTGTTCGTGAGTGTTTCTCTTGTGGTGCGCTGTAACGTTAATCAACATGGACTACCAACTCGCCCAATCAGCAGTCTTATCTGATGTCGTTGCGTTCCGAAGAACTTGCAAATCCGAGTGCCTGTTGTGCTGCAGCGAGGGCCTTGAAGTTTACCAGGCCCGAGCACAAAAAATGGCTTTGATGCGAGAAAGAGCATCGTCCGTGCTGTTGTCTTGGTCCCTGATGTGACGGATGTCAGCCGTAAACTAGGAGATGAAGGCAGGGTGTCTTATGTCTCGCGCTGTGTACGTCGTGTGGTTGCCGCGAAAGGCGTACGACGTGAGCTTGTGGTCTGTGAGTACATAAAAATGCAGTCCTTCAAGGAAGTAGCAAAACGTCTCACAGCCAAGGAAACAGCCAGCAGGTCCCGTCTAGGGGTACTGTGCCGGGGTTTCACGGGCTTGAGTATCTGTGAAAAGGTACCAAGCGGCATCCAGGCGCCGTGCAAGAGTTGCTGTAGAACAGTTCCGACAGCTTTCTCGGAGGCGTCGGTCAGGAGGCGGGTAGGCGCATCAGAAAGCAGGTGGACCAAAAGTGTTGCGTTTGCCAAGGTTTCTTTCACTGTGGAAAAGTCTGACGCAACCTCCTCGCCCCACTGCACTTCTGACAAAGGTCTTTTCTTTTTCTTCAGGAGGTCTGTCATGGGTTGAAGAATTTTCATGCATGGTGGTATTAATCTGGGATGAAAATTTACCAGGTCTACGAATTCTCAGCGCCTGCGCAGAAATATTGGGTGCGAAAACTCACGATCTACATATACTTTGTCTTCCAGTAATTGGATTCTCAGCGGGGTGATGCGATGGCCAAGGAATTCCACGCAGTCCACTCCAAAGACGCATTTGGTAGGGTTGATGACAAAGCCAAATTTCTTCAGGCGGTCGAACGAAATTCGGATGTGTTGTTCGTTTTCGTTTGGGATGGAACTAACCACCAGAGTATCGTCAAGGTAAAAAGTCAAATTTGGGGGTTTTACGTGCCAAACCAACGACGAGCATCTTGCACGCCCCAGTGGAGTACTGAGGAATGATTTGGACCACCTGGGGACCTTTTGACGTGCAAATGAAAGCTCGGTTACACGGCGTCTTCTCCGGAATAAGCCTCCGTCAGATTGCGGGTATCGTCAAGGTAGGCTAAGACAAAAAAGGCCCTAGAGTGATTTTGTGTATGAATTTTGAGAACGTCTGAACAGCGTTCCGCAGGCCTAAGGGCGTACGGACGTACTCAAACGTTTCGAACGGGGTGATGATTGCCGTTTTTGCTACGTCTGTTGGCTCCACAGGTATCTGGTGTTAGGCTTTCACCAAGTAAATCTTGCCGTAGATTGTCGTACCAGCAAGACTTTCCGAAAAGCTCTGTATATGCGGCAGGGGGTAGCGATTGGGCACTGTGCACGCAATCAGGGCTCAATATTCGGCGCACGGTGGCCAGTCATTGTTGTCTTTCTTCAGGACCGTGTTCAAAGGCGATGACCAATCGCTTGCTGAGGGTCGAATGATGTTTAGCTGTAACATATGATTACACTCACGACACGCGATGGTGAGGCGCTCACCGGCAAGCCGACGGTGGCGCGCGGAGCTCAGTGGTTCGGTAGCAAAGATGGGTTGAATGATTCCGTTCTTGGCCAGTAGTTCAAAGTTACTTTGTTTTGTCAGCACTGGGTATTCCGCGAGGGAGGCCTTGTAGCGCATTGTGACTTAATGCGGTCGCAAGAGAGACATCGCGAAGTTGGAAAGGATGACTTGAACAGAGAATTATATTGTCGCATCGATGAGTCGTCTGCCTGAAGGTTCTTGGCCAAACCAAAATGAAAACGTCTGCTCCAAAGATTGGCAGTCGCAAGTCGGCTACGATGAAAACGCATTGAAATGTTCGTCGCAGTTCGAAGTCAATAGTGAGAAAGCGTAGCCCATAGTTGACAATCGTAGAGCTATTGACGGCACGCAGGGAAGGTGCGGGGGCCTGCTGCTAGAGGCCGTCAGCGCGTCATGCTGGTAAGACGCTAACCTTAAAGCCATATATGTTTAGAGTTTGGTCATTAATTTGTAAGAATAGGGCGCAAAAATAAGGGCACGTCATTGGCCGCAATTGTTTCAACTACCTTGGGCGTGTTTATTGACAGCTCTTGTGGCCAAACAGTAGCCACGAATGTTCCCCTAGCGGAGGCAACGAGCTTAACAAGAACCCACCGATCAAATCTTCAGATATGGACGTACTCAAGTATTTCATTTCATCACGCAAGAGTTCAATTTGCGACCCTTCGAAACTGAAAGGGCAACGCAGGTGACGTCGACGTCAGAGCGACATTTAGAATGCAGTCTGTCTCTCTTTTGATTTCAGTCGCCACCGTAGCAACGACCGAAATAACAGTTAAAACGATGGGCAAGATTCCGTGGGAATTTTGACTCTGACCCAGAACGCGCACCCCATGTTCGCAGTTTTGCCTCATGTTTCAGAAAACGTCTCTCGTCAATGTCACATTTTCGGCGCAGTAGCATCTTCAAACTCTCTATTTCCGCCAATGTCTTACAATCGCCTATTCACGTAATGTCAGCCTCATGAAGAAACAAAAAAATACCTACGCCATGGTGCGCGGGTCCTTCAAGGTCATCTCGGTTTATTGTACTTCGAAGGGGCATCACGGGGAGAATATGCGGCGCTGGCGGCGGCGACGTTTCCCCCGCTCCACCCCGTCACTCGCCGGCATCTTCCATTAACCAAACTCTCCCAACATACGGCTCAGGCTAAACTCAACTCCGGTGTCAATGAGGAAACGATACCTTGCGATCCGATCGACAACATAAAACAAGCAGCCTGTTGTCTGGCCTTGGTCACCTTCCCTGATAGTGCTAGGCCTCGGCGTTTCCAGACCACGTGCAGGGTTGTTCACACCTGGCAGCTTTCTCACCGGATCCGCAGTTGTACCAGCAGAGCTGGTCAGTGCGAGGCCCACCGTTATGCAGACCTGCAATGGGAACGACTTTGTTGCGATGAACACGTTGACCTTGGCTGGGCTTGAACCATGGCGGCGATGGTCACTCGCGAGGCGATCAAGTTGGGCCTCGATGTGTGACACTCGTGCTTCCCAAGACGCAGGGTCCGGTACTGCGACGGTACACACATTCGGCGAATATTATTTCGCGGTGCGGTCAGCAAGCACGGCTAGGCATACAAGGGACATGTCATCCGCCGCAGCCAAGATCATCCGCATGCCTTGCGAGAGGTTTTGAAGAAAAAGCTCGTGCAAGATTGAATTGTGCGCTCCGGAAGCTTGCGTTCCTGGGAATTGCTTCATGCGATGCAGGAGCTGCGTTGGACGACGGTCTCCGAGCTCTTCGGCGGCAACGAGCTGTAGGATGCGGGACTTCTCTGATAGAGTTATTCTTGCTGGCAGCGCTCCTTTCAGCCTGTCGTAAGCGTCTTCAGGTGGCGGGAAAGACAACACGCCGTCTAGTTTATTTACGATTTCAGCAAGTAGAAATGCGACGACATGGTACAAGCACTTCAGTTGTGAGTTGATCCAGCTCAGATGGAAAAGGGGTGCGCCATGCGTGAACCACACTTGCGTGTTATTGGACCTGAACGCTGGAAGTCAAGGCTCAATCGAAGCGAGCGCGGTACTGGAGGCTGCTGTCGCGTTACCGTCGGATGAAGCGTTGGCGCGATCTGAGTTCGCGATGGAGCCGGCGTCCGCGGTGTATGAGCGACGCTGTTCGAATTCAGGGTCACCTGTTTTGTAGTAATGTGAGACCGTTACGGTATCGGGGGTCAAACTCCTTATTCACGCGCTCGCCAGAGCTTGAGCACGCGGCGTGTTGCTCGTGCTCAAAGCAAAATATAAACGTAAAAAAATAAGAAGTTGTTTTCTTGTCAAGCTAGTACAGTCCACTACAGGTTGTTACCAACGGCATGACTCAAGAAAACAAAGCAGTGTCGGTGCAAGTTTCTACGTTTTTCAGACGACGTGAATATTAATTTATTTTTTATGGTGTCCCAGATTCCTAGAATGAGTCATGGTTCGCTTCTGAAGAAAATGTGGTAACGCTGTGACGTGGAAGCCTCGGTATTGTTCTCGAACCATCCGCTGTGGAGCGTGCTCATAAGCTCCACAGCTTACAGTGATCAGCGGAACAGGCCAATAATAGTGAAATTTGTGTCTTTTAAGACGGAGCAAGAACTTTTACTTCAAAGTCAGAAGCTTAAAAACACATTGTTTAGCCTTTGTGAGGATTTTTCGCCTAAAGTATGCATGGAACTGAAAAACACTACTCGATTTTGCCAAAACTAAGAACCTTCCTTGCAAGCTTCGATTTAATAAACGCTCAATCGGACAAAACGCGTACGTTTATGATATGAATTCACAAACCGTTGTAGAATGTAATCGCGAGCAATTACAAACTGCTTCTGCAATATCGTCTACGACAGTCGATAACATTACATTCCTTATAGTAAACTGCCGAAGCATTCGAAATAAATCAGATGACCTAGCTAGTCTTATCTCAGTTACCACTCCAGACGTTGTTATCGGAACTGAGTCATGGCTGGACCCGTCTGTTCTTAACACTGAAGTTTACCCTCCAAACTTTGTTGGCTACCGTAATGACAGAGATAATCACGGTGGCGGTGTATTTTTGCTCGTTCATCACAGCCTACAAAGTATTCCTGTAGATATTACCGGCGTAGCCTGTGAAATGGTGTGGTGTAAGATTTCCCTCTCCCGAGGTGAATACTTAACTGTTGGTTCGTCTTAAAGGCCGCCATCGAGCACTGCTCAACCGTTTCTTTCATTGTATATTACACTTTCTGTTGTAGCGCCGGGTCATGTAGTCTAAGGTGGTGATGTTAATCTACCAGATGTTACTTGGCTAGATCACCGCCCCGTGAAGGAAAATTCATCCTCGCTCTACGCAACTTTTTCGGAATTAATAATGAATTTCATTTGTATCAGTTTGTTACTTAACCCACAAAACTTGGCGTTAGTCGTGCAAGTGTTTTGGATATTCTTCTTTGTAATAGGTTTCCATCGATCACCTCCGCTTCAGTAGTTCCAGGAATAAGTTATCATGAGGCAGTAGTAGCGACTATGAAATGTTTGAATGTGCTAGATATAGGAACCCACCCAAAAAAGGCGTACATGTTCAATAGAGGGGATTATGAGAGTTTAGGTTTTTACCTTATGAATTGTTTGCCTGATTTTGAGGTGTACAGCGTGTCTAGTGATGTAAGTACCTTATGGAACATCATACAAGAATTGGTAAACGTTTATGTTCCGACGAAGATGGTCAGCGCGAAGCGCAAACAAGATAAGCCATGGATGAAATCAGAAACAAAATGCTCAATGAATAAAAATAAACGTGTTTTTGCATGATACAAAAAGTAACAATTCACTAATCTTGGGCCAGCTTAAAAATGTTCAAAAAGATCTCAAAGTAAAAATAAAAAAGTTGAATCAGAATATTTTCTCTCACTTGATAGCGAACTTAAGGACTGTCCCATAGAACTCTGGAAGTATGTAAAAACGCAACGAAAGGATGTGGCTGGTTTTCCCTCTCTTCTGGTTGATGATACTCTTGTGACAGAAGATAGCGTCAAGGCAGCCGCTTTCAATAAATACTTCAAGTCCGTGTTTTCAACTTTCGCAACTTCATCACTACCGCCGACGGTTGATAAAGTTAGCGGTAAAATGAGCGAACTCGCGTTCGATCACAATGGCGTAAGAAAATTACTAGGCAATATAAAACTAGGAAAAGCACTTGGGCCGGATGGAATTCCAAATATCGCATTGAAATCTTCGCCGATATTATAGCATCATAGTTAATAATATTATTTACGAAGTTGCTACGGAGTGGACGTCTACCTGATGATTTGAAGTTTAGTAATGTAGTCCCAATACACAAGAACGGTAAAAAAAATAGAGTCGAAAAATATAGGTCGATTTCCCTGACGAGTGAATGTTGTAAGATAATGGAACATAATTTAATCTAACCTTATTAGTCATTTAAATAAAAACAATTTCTTTCCTCTGCTCAACACGGTTTCCGCACAAGGTTATCATGTAACACTCAGCTCCTCGAATTTTATCACGACCTTACTTGTGCTTTTGATAGATGCTGCCAAACTGATTGTATTTTTCTAGATTTCAGGAAAGATTATGGCGTGGTTAATCACACGCTCTTACTTCATAAATTTCATAGCCTAAACATCGATGTAAAAGTTTTGCAATGGATAGCAAATTATCTTAATGTTAGGAAACCGCGTGTCATCATGAATAGATTTCATTCATGATATGTGGATGTAATGTCAGGTGTACCACAAGGGTCTCTTTTAGGCCCCCTCCTTTTTCTAATATTCATTAATGATATCACGCACGGAATTTCATTGAATATAAGGTTGTATGCTGACGATTGCGTTTTATACAGAGAAGTGACCGATGACAACGACGTCCAGGCCCTACAGGGTGATTTAAATAAGATCACAGACTGGTGTGACAAGTGGAAAATGGCCCTAATGTATCCAAATGTGTCCACGTTCGATTCACTAGAAAACGTAAAATTGTCTCTGCCGTTTTTAAACTGAACTATCTTCCTTTGCAACTTAGCACTGAGGCAATATATCTCGCTGATTTAAGATGGAATAATCATGTGAAGTTATTATGTTCTAAAGCCAGCGGCATGCTCCATTTTTTGCGTCGGAATTTCAGAAAAGTGTCGGCTCATGTGAAAGAAACCCTCTACTTTTATTACGTCCTCCCAATCCTGGACAATGCTTGTATTTTGTGGGACACACACGCGCAAACATGTATAAATCAAATCGAAAGAATTCAGAATCAGGCCGCAAGATATGTGCTGGATAACTATAATTTTCATGAGAGTGTCTCTCAATCAAAGCTCTAACTCGGATAGAAACCTTTACAACTAAGACGAAATTGCCTCCGTCTCATGTTTATGTATAATCTTTGCCACGGTAGCATCGATGTAGATAAGTCTAAATACCTATGGAATCTCATTACGTTTCTCTTAGAACTAGTACATAAAAAAAGATCCGAGAACTTCGCACACGGACCGACGTTCTAAAATATTCTTTTTTCACGGAGAGTTAATGACTGGAACGTGCTGCCCGACTCACTGGTAGAGCTTCCTAATTTACAATCAGTTTTTGATGAAATTATGGTATTGTAGTCGGTTAGATGATTTTTTTTGCGACTTCTGCATGCTTTTAGTCATTTTCTCATATTATTGCAGTATATATTGGCATGTTTCTCCTGTTGGAATTGGTTATTTCGCTGTTATTCAATTTCTGATATTATTGCAGTATATATCGGCATGTTTCTCCTGCTTGCCTTGTTATTTGTTGTTGTTGTTCTGCTGTACGTTTTCATTTGTAAATTTATTTCGTCCCTCCCCCCTACTGTAATGCCCACCGGGCGGGTACCAAATAAATAAATACTAATTTCATTTTGCGGCAGATATATTTATATTTGTATAAATACACATGAATTAAGTTTTGGAAAAGTATTATATTGTGTGTATATTATCATGAATGACAGTTAATGAAGCGACAGAAACCAAAACACACTAAACGTTTAATGGGCTGAACTTGTGCCCAAACCAAATAAAAATGCAAGCCGTTTACAACTCCCTGTAACGCCGAATTGGAGCGCAGCTCTTGAGGAGGAGGAGGAGGGAAGGGTACTCAGGGGAGGGTATACCCCTCCTCCTCCTCCTCCTGCTCCCCTCATTCTTCCATCTCCTCCGGGGGGGGGGGGGGCCACGTGACCCCGGGGGGTTACGTGACTTGGGGGTCGGGTCACGTGGCCTCGTGGGGGAGAGGGGAGGGGGGGGTCACGTGACCCCCCCCCTTGGGATCACGTGATCTTGGGGGGGGGTGGTCACATGTCCTGGGAGTCACGTGACCTCGACCTTTAGGGAGGAAAATTTTCCGCTAGATTTAGCGGGAAAATTTTTCCACTAAATTTAGCGGGAAAATTTTTCCGCTAAATTTAGCAGGGAAAATTTTCCGCTAAATCTAGCGGGGAAAGCTTTCCACTAAATCTAGCGGGAAAAATTTTCCGCTAAATCTAGCGGGAAAAATTTTCCGCTAAATTTAGCGGGGAAAAGTTTCCGCTAAATTTAGCGGGGAAACTTTTCTGCTAAATTTAGCGGGGAAACTTTTCCGCTAAATCAAGCGGGGAAAATTTTCCGCTAAATATAGCGGGGAAATTTACCCATCATGCACCGCGCGGTTACGCCGACGGTGACGGCGACGGTGACGCCGCTCAAGCCGGAAACGGGCGCCTAAGAGCTGCGCTCTAAAAAAGGGAAGAAACGACAAAAAGACCTTCACAAACCTCTGTAACACAAAATTAGAGCGCAGACCTTGAGGAGGAGGAGGTGAGGGTACGGAGGAGAGGGTATGACCCTCCTCCTCTAGCGGGAGAAGGGTATGACCCTTCTCCCGCTAAATTTAGCGGGCCGGTTACTTGGACACCAACGGCGCCGCCGCGAAACCCGGAAATGGGCACCTAAGAGTTGCGCTCTGAAAAGGGGGAAGAAAAAGAAATAAGGCCTACGCTTGATGGCTGGCCACGCTGTCCCAGAGCCGTTTATTGGAAGAGCTTGGCCATATACTCCAAACCATATAGAAAAGATAAGCTACAATGGTAACGATGTGACAGGCCAAGCGTTAGCAAATCTATTCAATGTGTACTTCGTTAGTTTAAGCAAAGAAAGTACTGAATTAGATGTTTCCAAGCTTATAAGTTCTTGAAACTGCGCGTCCATGTTTCTTAGCTGACGGAGCACTGCTGAACACACGTCCTTTCCTCATATTAAAGTGCGCCTCGTAGGTTTCCCTATTTCGTTTTTCCTTGAAACACTGTAACACTTTTGTGCGGTTGAACAATGGGGTGCATTGGCAGTCCCGAATGTGCACCACTAGATGTCCCGCAGGTGAAACCTTAAACGCGAGGTAATGCTCTCTTAATCTTTCATTTCCGCATCGAACCGACTGCCCCACATAGACCGTTCTACATGAAAAGGGTATTTCGCAGACTACTCCGCTGTAAAAGCCCATTTACTTGTGCTGATGATCACCTTGCATCCAACATTTTCTTCCGTTTTGTAGTTTATTTTCGAGCAAAGTCTTTTGTGTTTATCGTGTGCCATGAATGCTAGCTGGACCTTGTACTTTGAGACAACTTATTTAAGATTATGTGACAAACGATGAATGTAGGGCACAATGGCACAACGCCGCCTCCTTTAACTTTTTTTCTCTTCTCTGTACGTGAGCAGCCGTTCAGCAACATAAATAGGATAAAACAGGGAAATTTTGGACACTTCAGTCGCTGTACTTGAGCTTCAAAGTTCTTCCCGGCTGAATGTTGACATGAACATTTTAGTGCCGTGCTGAGGCAACTAGTGGAAATTGTTCTCTTTATGATATTAGAATGAGCTGAATCATAAGGCAGAAGTCTTTTTTTAGCGTAAAAAACATCCAACACGGGTGATCGTCCAGGAATGACAATCTCAGATGCGGAAACTGGAGGATTGAATTCTCCGGTGTCTCTTCATGGGCTTGAGACCTTCTGGTTGTTCAAAGAAGGAATATCGTGTGTGGCTGATTGTCGGAGTTTCGTTGTCAACAGGTCTTTCTTTAAGAAAGACAAGGTAAACATCCACGTTGCGTAAAATGTGTGAAACATGGACACCGAAGATGTTGACTCTGGCTCCGTCACATTTGGCCAGAAATATGTTGGAGAGGACGAGGGCCATGCACGACGTTATCACATATTCCCTTCTGTTTTATGAATGATGCATCGTTGAACGTGACAACGGTTGCCGAAATGTAGAACTTCAAATTCTCTAAGAAAGATGCAACCTGAATGACACCTTGGTTCTGAAAAAAGGTGGCCCCGCTTTCCTCGATACATTCTCTAACTGCTGTGAGCAGTTTCATGAGTGGAATAGAATAAAACAGAACCTTCAACATCCAGAAGAAAAAATTAAAGCCGTTTACAACTCCCGGTAACGCCGGGTTAGAGCATAGCTCTTGAGGAGGAGGGGAAGGCACGGGGGGGGGGTCACGTGACAAGGGGGCTCACGTGACCTCGGGGGGGGCGGGGGGGGGGGGGGGTCACGGGGCCTGGGGGTCACGTGACCTCGAGGGGGGGGGGGTGAAAATTTTCCGCTAAATTTAGCGGGGAAAATTTTCTGCTAGTTTTAGCGGGAAAAAGTTTCCGCTAGATTTAGTGGGGAAAATTTTCCGCTAAATTTAGCGGGGAAAGTTTTCCACTAAATTTAGCGGGGAAATTTTTCCGCTAAATTTAGCGGGGAAAATTTTCCGCTAAATTTAGCGGGGAAATTTACCCATCATGCACCGCGCGGTTACGCCGACGCCGACGGCGACGGCGACGCCGACGCCGACGCCGACGGCGACGCCGCTCAAGCCGGAAACGGGCGCCTAAGAGCTGCGCTCTAAAAGAAAACAGAGGATAACACGAGTGCGTCGCGGGCGTCGATGGTGGCGTAGCAGCAGGGTCGAGCGCTGGGGCGAGACTGACTCCAGCTTGCCATGCGAAGCCCCATTTGTACACGCGTGCGCTTCTGGAAAATTCGTTGTAGAAGGTTCGGTGAGTAGAACATTCTAACCTCGAATCAGCAACACGGATCTCGACCTTACCAGAACATCACATTACAACGTCAACAAATATGTGTAGTCGCGGTCAGGAGTCGAACCCTGGCCTTCTGCGTTCAAGGCATGCGGGATAACCGTTAGGCCATGGGCGCGCTGCCTACTTTGCCAGCTGCGCTCGCGGCATTATCCCCCCTTTAAAAAAGTGCGTCGTCCCGATGCAGCACAAATTAAAAATCAAATCCACAACAAAATGAGAGCAGAATCGCGAGCCACAATTCACAGTTCACTCGTCGACGTGAGTGGAAAGTTCGATTGTACGTAATACGGCTTCAGTCGGACGACGTGCACCATCTCGGGTCGGCTGTTGTCTTGTTGATGGTCGTGTTCCGTCGGGAAAATCTTCGTAGTTCAGATCTCCGAGGCGTCGGATGATCGTGTAACGCCCAAAGTCGCGGTTCAGCAGTTTTTCGTTGAGACCGCGGCGACAGATCGGCGTCCCCACCCACACTTTGTCGTCGGGCTGGAAGCGGAATGCGCGGTGACGAAGATTGTACCGGCGAGCGTTGACACGCAGATGATCGTGGATTCGAAGGCGGGCTAGTTAGCGTGCCTCTTCTGCTCTCTGACTGACCGCATGGGCATCGTCGCATCCGTCATCCACTGGCTCATGGGGGAGCATCGCGTCCAGCATGGTCGACACTTTTCTGCCATGCACCAGCTCGAATTCGTGGCGATCGCCTTATTGAGCCGCTCCGTTAGCCCGTTGGTCTGCGGATGGTATGCGGTGGTCCGACGATGGCTGGTGTGGCTGAGCCGATTTATCTCTTGCGTGAGCTGAGCCAAGAACGATGACCCTCGGTCAGTTATCAAAACTTCGGCGGCGCCATGTCGAAGGAGAATAGATTCGACGGAAATCTTGGCGACTTCCACCGCTGTTCCCGACGGAAGGGCTTTCGTCTCGGCGTATCGTGTAAGATAATCGGTCACGACGATAATCCAACGGTGTCCCTGCGTCGATGTTGGGAACGGCCCAAGTAAATCTATTCCGACCTGCTGGAAGGGCGTAGTCGGTGCAGATATCGGCTGCAGGAGTCCTGCTGGCTTCGTCGGGAGCTTCTTACGTCGTTGGCCCTCATGGCACGACCGTGTATACAAATGGACGGGTTTTGGGAGTCTCGGCCAATAGTACTTGTCACGAATCCGGGATAGCGTCCTGCTGTAGTCAAGGTGTCCAGCCGTCCGGTCGTCGTGGCATGCTTGAAAGATTTCTTCTCGCAGGCTGGCAGGAACAACCAGCAGCCAGGCAGGGTTGCTGGTTCGGAAGTTCTTCTTGAAGAGCACGCCTCGCCGCAGAACGAAGCTTGAGAAGTCTCGGGCCAAGAATCGCGGAACGGAGCTTCCTTGACCTTCGAGGTGGTCGATCAGAACGCAAAGTTCGGGGTCGTCTCGTTGAAGTGCTAAAATGTCGTAGTCGGTGCTGTCGGGAGGAGATTCGACTGCGGTCCTAGACAAACAATCGGCGTCATTATGCTTGAGGCCAGACTTGTGCACAATGGTCACGTCGAATTCTCGCAGTCGAACGCTCCAGCGAGTGAGGCGTCCTGACGGGTCCTTGAGGTTGGCGAGCCAACAGAGCGCATGATGGTCCGTGACAACGCGGAACGGTTGATTGATTGATTTATTAAGTTTTATTGGCGCAAAAGCATCTACGGCTATAGAGCGCCAAAGTCTGACTATTTCATAATTGGTTTCTAGAGAAGAAAGAGGGCTCTAGTAGCCAGTGATAGAATAAAAAGATGGACATGAATCTGTATATAAATAATGTGGATGAAACATTTAAAAATTGCAAAGCAAGATTAAAGTCGACGTAAAAGTCTAGTGCTTTCTAGGAATTTAAAAACATTTGTATGATTTATAAAAGGTTCATCTTCAAGCAAAGAGCAAGGTGTAAAGGCATCTGTGTTGAATAAAACTGGGCGAAGTAGAATTGGCGGTATCTGTGATATGCGGGGCACTCAAGAAGGATATGCACTACAGTCAATGGTTCTGAACAGTGTTCGCATGCAGGTGGATCCTCTCGGCGAAGCAGATACCCATGTGTTAGATGTGTATGGCCAATTCTTAACCAACAAAGGATTACCTCGAAAAAACGGTCCCTATGGCGGGCACTCGCCCACTCCTGTAGCATCGGCTTCACAACATGAAGTTTGTTGTGAGATTTCGCGGGACCATTCCTCTTGGCATTTACACTTGATACTTTTCTTTATGGTCGCTTTGTAGTCTTGGTAGGGTATGTCGTGAATATCAACCTTCCTTGTAGCACATGTGGAAGCGGCACGATCAGCAGCTTCATTGCCGTGAATACACACGTGACTAGGCACCCAGCAAAAGACTATCTGCGATTTGTTGTCCCTAGCTGCAGCAACCACTTTATGTTGTAGCTAAGTTATTAAAGGGTTTTTTGCTATCTCAAGAGATCTGAGTGCTCTCAGAGCACTTAGTGAATCAGTGTAAACTACAGAGTATGGATGCCTATTTTTGATAATATAGTCTGTGGCCAATAGTAAACCGTATAACTCGGCAGTCAAGATAATTGCACTGGAATTAATCCCCCGCACACATTTAAGTGATGGTCCAATCACGGAACAGCCGACAGAGGAGTCGGTTTTTGTGCCGTCAGTGTAAAAGCTGGTGTAGTCTTTATATGTAATTTGTAGCTCAAAGAATTCCTGTTTTAAGACTTCTGGTGGGGTATTTTTCTTAGTGTACTCCGTGAGTGACCAGTCTGTGATGAAGAGACCATGCTCCCATGGTGCCACTGTTCCCAAAAGCTGAGCAGCAGGTGGGTTTGTCTGAAGGCTCGCCGAAACGGCCACAGTCTTGTTCCACAATGAAAAGGGAGGCTTAACAGCGGGCTTGCTTTGGAAGGTTCGTTCAAAACGTGTTCCCTCGACTAGTTTTGACAGGATGTTGTACTACAGACCGTATCCTGAGGGAATACATTAGTCGTAGGACATCTCGCCTTTTCTTTAGAGACATTTCATTAGCTTCAGCATAGAGGCTCAGCACAGGGGATGTACGAAACGCACCGGTGTCAAGTCGGATCCCTGCGTGATGGATTGGATCCAACATTTTCAGTGTTGATGCACTCGCTTTTTCATACACCAAACATCCATAATCAAGGCGTGACCGCACAATTGACCTATAGATTCTTAAAAGGCACAGTCGATCGGAACCCCAAGTCATGTGGGAGAGAACTCTCAGAATATTAAGGAATTTATGGCATTTTTGTTTCAGCGTTTTGATATGCTGGCTGAAAGAGAGCTTGGAGTCGAATATAAGAACTAGAAACTTATACTCCGTTTTTATCTGAACTGGTGCACTGTATATGGTCAACGAAGGCGTTGGCATCACACCACGTTTTCGTGAAAAACAAACACAAGCAGTCTTCTCCGTGGAGAACTTAAATCCGTTATTGTCAGCCCACCTTGTCACATTATTAATAGTCAGTTAAACGCGCCGTTCGCAGATTGCAAGGTTACATGAGGAAACACCGATGTGGAGGTCGTCGACATACAGCGAATAGTGGACTGATGGTGGTATGACACGTGCGATAGAATTGATTTTTATAGCAAACAGAGTAACACTTAGGACACCGCCCTGTGGAACACCGTTTTCCTGTACAAACCATCGTGAGTGTACAGACCCCAGCCTTACTCGGAAGGTGCGTCTACCTAAATAGCTCTCAATGGCATGAAACATGCGGCCCTGGATACCAATGTCAATCAAGTCCCTCAAAATTCCATACCGCAAGGCAGTATCGTATGCTTTCTTGAGATTGAAAAACACAGACAGGCAGTACTGTCTATTGACAAAAGACTCTCGGACAAATGTCTCCAATCAAACCAATTGATCCTGTGACGAGCGGGACGAGCTGAAACCGCACTGGTATTTATCCAGGATGCAATGTTTTTCAAAGTGCTGCATCAGTCGTCTATTAATAATTTTTTCTAGGGTTTTACACAAGCAGCTCGTCAATGCTATTGGCCTGTAGCTGGTAGCAGCATCCGAGTTCTTTCCTGGTTTAAGTAGAGGGATAATTGTAGCCGTTCTCCATGCTGATGGAAAACGTCCCTCCTCCCATATTCTGTTAAAAATGTATAAAACCAGATCAAGTGTAGACGGGTGGAGATGATTCAACATGAAGTAGGGGATACCGTCAGGACCAGTTGCCGAGGGTTTGACGCTATGAAGGACCATCTTTAGTTCAATAAGAGTGAAGGATCTATTATACGGCTCCCGTGCACCACCAGGTGCCTTTATGGTCCTGGCTTCTTTCTGCTGTTTTATCTGAAGAAATGATGGTGAATAGTGCCTGGAACTTGGAACAAACTCGAAATCTTCCCCGAGAATATTGGCTTGTTCCTCTAGACTTTCTGGACAGGTTCCGTTGCAGGATAACAGGGGGATGGTAAAAGTACTATAGGATCAATTTATTTTGTTAATTCGGTCCCAAACCTTTTTCGGGGATGTGTGGCTATTTATTGATGTCGCATACCCTTGGAAACTTCTTCTTTTCGATTGCCGGCGAATGTACCGTGCAAGGGCTTTCATTTGCTTAAAGTGAAGACGATTGCTTGATGTCGGGTACCGTCGAAATATGCTCCATGCCTTGTTTTGTTTTTTTCGTGATTCTGAGCATTATTCATTCCACCAAGGCTTGGGATGGCGTGGGAGGCGTCCCGAGGTCATGGGGATTGCCATTATTGCTGCCTGAAGGATACAATTCATTAAGTATTCGTTCACTTCATCAATTGAAAGCTTGTCAAGAGATGTGCATGCAAGCAGTGAGAATTCGCTGGAATCTGACCAGTTTGCCTTCTCAAATTCGCAACGGGGAGTTCGGCTGGGGAGGGTCACACCTGGGTTATTTCGTCTTAAAACGATCGGCATGTGGTCACTGCCTAAAGGATTATCTGTAACCTGCCATGAAAACAGTGAAAATAAAATAGGTTCACTTATAGAGAGGTATATTGATGTAAATGAGTTGTGGGGGCACTAAAATATGTAGGTTTCTTTTCGTTAAACAGGCACAAATTTGTAGAAAAACTAAACCGTTCGACAATTGCTCCACGAGTATCGCGTCTAGTACTGCCCCATAAAGGATTGTGTGCGTTAAAATTGCCAAGAATAATGAATGGATGGGGGAGTTGAGCAATGAGGGACTCACGGTCTTCATACCTTAAATGAAAGTTTGGAGGAATGTAAAGTGAACAAAGGGTTATCAGGCGGTCTGACAGAATGCGAACAGCCACTGCTTCCAAGGTGGTCTGTATGGGAACCTCAACACATGCAGCTGATTTTTGCACTACTATGGCCACGCCGCCAGAAGAGTGAGACGAGTGATCTATATCCTTGTGGAAAAAATGAAAGTGCCTAAAGACACTTGACTGACTCCCCTTCAGGTGAGTTTCCTGGAGAAATACTGCCAGTGGACGATATTCCTCCAAAAGGGAGCAAACATCGTCATAATTATGCAGGAGGCCTCGGCAGTTCCACTGAATAAGACTCATTGTCGGTAACAAGTTTGAAACTCAGGACCTTGTGTTCGTAGCCTTAGCGCATGAGCAGCTAAAGCAGTAATGCACCACTCACAAACTAGGGTTCTAAGAAAACATCTAAAAACTAATTTAATAAAAAACGGAAGAGGACATAAATTGGTGTGGATGTCAACAGGAGGGCAGTTCCGACCAAACCTTCGGGGAAAAACAAATAAAGGTACTGCCCCAGGCGAGGGAGTCGCCAATAGTCCTCTGGCTGATCCTTGTGGAGCTGCCCCCTCTGACCTCCAAGAGGGTCGAGACTTTAGGCCAACCCCACTGGCGAGGGAGTCGCCGTTATTCCTCTGTCTCAACTGATCCCTAAAAGTGAGTGAGGTAATGCAGGTGAGCGACAAAGAACAGTGATGCCGTGAGGTGTATGAAGTGTTAATGAACATTTTTGAGAGAGTTGAAACAGCATCCACGACTAAGCACTTGCTTTGTGCCAGCTTCTGAACCTGTCGCTTTAGTCTTTTTTCTTTGGGTCCTCGACTTTTGACGACATTTTAGCACCTTTCGGGGCAGGTGGAGGCTCCGGCGGACTGCTGAAGACATCCATTGCCTCAACCTCGCGATGCGACGAAGTTGAAGGGCGCCACTCAAGGCACTGTGACTCTGTCGTCACAGTTTTCTCACGACAGCGTGCAGGCAGACGGCGCGGGGCCGTCGCCGTCGCCTTTGAGGATGCGGTTTCAGTTGAATCCCTCGGTTCTTGAGGGACTCCAGTTGAGATTTTGGGGGCTTGGGGATTGCGCGGGGCAGAAAGGCCTAAAAGGCAGACCTGTGTCCCCACGGAAGCCGTTGTTGGTGCAGCCCCCTTGCCTACCGCAGCGGCGTAGGTGCCTCTCTGTAGGAATGAAAGGCGTTTTCGGGCTTCAAAGTAGGTCAGATTTTCTTTGGTTTTCAAGGTTAGTATTTCTTTTTCTTCTTTAAACTTTGGGCATGAGTGGGAGTATGCAGGGTGAGCACCTGAACAGTTCACAAACTTGGAAAAATCGCTTGCAGAGTTGTCAGTAGGGTGATTATTGCTTGAACATTTTCCACAGGTTGTCCGTCCCCTGCAAGTGGCTGCCCCATGTCCAAAACGCTGGCAGCTAAAGCAACGTCTCGGATCGGGGATAAACGGTCGAACCTTGCAGTTGAGATAGCCTGCCTTGACCGCCTGGGGGAGGGTCGTGGAGTTAAATGTAAGCACGAAGTGCTTCGAAGGCTTCTCCTGGTCATCTCGACGAAAGGTAATACGCCTCACTGCAATCACACCCTGATTGCTGAGTCCTTCAAGGATCTCATCTCAGTACTTTCCAACAGATCATCTTCGGAGATCACGCCCCGAATGGTGTTAAGAGATCGGTGTGGCATTACTGTGACTTTGTGATCAGCTATACTAGTAAGTCCAAGGAGTGCTTTACTTTCTTGCTCTGTTTCAACCTCGACAAGGAGGTCTCCAGAGTGGAGCTTCTTTGCTTCGTAAGATTTTCCAACATACAATTCCAGGGTTTTTGCTGCAAGGAACGGGAGAGCTTTCCAAGTGGTAGTTCGTATTCGCAGTGCATCACTAGGAACTCTGGGAAGGCTTGAGTATTATCAGTAGTCATAAGACGAACGGTGGCTTCGGTGCTGACTCTTTTCAGAGATCGATCAGGAGAAAGTTTAGCTTTGGAACCCATAAAAAATGGGAGTCATTCCACATCTGCGGTGTGCCGCCCACCATGGAGCCTAACATGGGCCAGGGTAACGGCACGTAACAAAAATGGCTTTGCTGTGCACGTTACTATAGTAGCACCTACCCAGATGTTATACCCAAGAATGGGTCTAGACTAGCGTCCTTCTCCACTCAAGATTAGCCCCTGTCACCAAGAAGGTGAAAGGGGAATGGAGAGAAAAGAGAGAGGAGAAGTATACGCAAAGGTGGAAGTGAAAGAACGGTGTCTATTACGCGCTGGAACTTCGCCGGTGCTGTGCACAGCCGGAACGGCATCACTTTAAATTCGTACAGCCCGTCCGGCGTGACGAAGGCAGTCTTTTTACGATCCCGTTCGTCGACCTCGATCTGCCATTTCCCACTCTTCTGGTTCATCGACGAAAAGTATAGGGCGTGGCGCAGCCGGTTGAGAGTGTCATCGATGCCGTAAAAAAACGTCTTTTTTTTTTTTTACGGCGTTCAGTCGGCGATAGTCCACAAAGAGCCGCAGAGTCGCGTGTTTCTTTTTTACCAGGACTACCGGTGAAGCCCACGGACTGCTTGCGGGCTGGATGATGTCGTCGTCGAGCATTTCTTGGACATGCTTCTGGATGACTTCTCTCTCTTTCCCAGAGACACGGTACGGCGACCGATGAACAGGAAGCGCGTCGTCTTCAGTAACAACTTGATGTTTTGCAACTGTCGTTTGGCGCACCTTTGATGACGTGGAGAAGCACTCATTGAACTCGGCGAGAAGGTCTCTGAGTTATCCTCGTTGTGGGGTAGGCAGGGTTGAATCGATGTCGAACTGCGAAGGCGGCGTTGTCTTGGGTAACCACGAAGAGAGGTCTTCTGATATTTCGGCGTTTGCGGCTGAGTCCGAGAGTTCATCTGCGTGACCCATGGCGGTGCCTTTCGTAAGTTGCTGAGCCTCGTGTCGGAAGTTCGTTACGAGTGCGACAGTGTGTCCGTCTTGGAGCTCCGCAATTCCTCTTGGGACGCCGATCCATCTTCCTAAAAGCAACTTTACGCTCCCTTCGAAGAGAACGTCGCCGCAGAAAGCCTCAGCGACCCCGATGGGTACGAAAACTCTTGACCGCGGCGGTAAGTTTACGTGGTTTGCGAGGACTCGTACCGCGGATGACGTCGCTTTGGGTTCCTCCGGTGGTGGAGCAGGTTTTCAGTAGGTTTAGCCGGTTTTCTCCGAGGTCGATGACGGCGCCATACTCGTAGAAAAAGTCCATTCCGAGAATACCGTCCCTCGCACAGTCGTGCAGAACGACGAACTTGACATTGCACGTCTCACCATAGATCTTGCCGCGAGCAGTGCAGATCCAGACAGGTGTGATGAGACGTCCGGTGGCGGTTCGTATCTGCGGTCCGTCCCCCGACGTCATAACTTTCCGAAGGCGACGAGAGAGTCTGCAATTCAAAACGGAGCTGTCTGCTCCGGTGTCGACGAGCGCCTTCGCGTCGGGGCCGTCAATGATAACGTTGAGGTTATTCGACACTGTTGCAGAAACGTCGTTTCGGGGCGTTGCGGCGTTAGAGTGGGAGGGCTTCGACGATCTTGGAGGATCTTGGCATCATCCGTCTTCGGCAACACTACCTCCGGGCATTGCCGCGCCTAGTTTTTCCGACGGGAAGCGTTGGGTGAAAGGCTGTCTCGGCGAGACCGGCGGATGGGCGATGGCGAGCGCTGAGGAGACGGTGAACGGAATCCTCGGCGGCGAGACGACTCAGGAGAGGAAGAGTGGCGGAGGTAGACCTCGATGTCCAGAGGTCGCTCTCTAACACGTGGTCGAAGGCCGTTTGGCGCAAACCCTCGTAGGCCCAGCTGGCGGTGGGGGCATAGACGGTAGATGTGCTTCGCTTCACCGCAGTGGTAGCACAGCGGTCGTCGATCGGCCGTGCGCCACACATCCGTCTTCCTAGGCGCCGGTTGTTCAGTATGGATGATCTGGGGCTGCCCTTCCCGGCGTCCGAAGGTCTGTGACTCTGGCTCACGTCGTGGTGGCTTGGAATACTGCCGGGCAGCTGGCGCCGGTCTCCGAGGTACTGCCGTGTAGGTCAGTAAGGGCTCCTCGGGTGCTGCTTCGCTGGTAGGAGCCTCAGGATAAAACGCCCGTTGAACTTCCTCGCGGACAACTTTGGCTATCGACAGTGAAGCAGGCTAGTGGGCAGCAGGCAGGAACTTCTTGATTTCCTCCCGGTCGACGTCCCAGATGATGTTGCGGATGTCCGCGATGTTGCAGCTGGACGGCGAGAGGGCAGCGAAGACGGGAAGTATCTTGTGAAAATAATCCCTAGAGAAGGGGAACAAGAGGGCCAAAGGACAAACACAAATCTTCAAGCACATCTAGCTGATGCACCTTTGCATTTAATTGCATTATAATCTGGTCTCAGGTAGTGTGAGGCCCGTGCTTGAAGGGCACGTTTGATGCTGATGGCCTCAGTGATGAAACCTTCGACGGTGCTAGGCGGGCTCCGCACGAGTCCCCCGAAGCTGTTTTCTTTCGCGCCTCGCATTGGGACCTTCCGCTTCATTTCTTCAGGGGCGTCAGGATCCGCGCAGCTTCTCAGTCGAAGAACGTCTTCGACAAAGCTAACGACGCTATCGTTAGGGCCCTGAACCCTCGCTTGAAGAAGATCTTCGGCGCGTTCTCTTCGGTATTGATTGGTGAATGTTCTTCCTTACTCGGCCTTGAGTTGCTCCCAGGAGGTGATTGACGCTTCGTGGTACTCAAACCAGTTCCGCGCGGTTGCTTCCAAGAAGAAGTAAACATTCTAAAGACACTGTTCCAGTGTCCAGCCATTATGGCGAGCCCCTCGTTCGTACTGTTGCACCCATTCGTCGATGTCTTCATGGCTTTCGCCGTGGAAGGGAGCCGGTGTCTGAGGAGCAACGGGCAGGTAGACGCCGGAAGGGGGGGCGACCGGGTTCTGCTGGGACATCTTCGTCGTTCGGTTTTCACAATCTCGTGTAAAAGTCCTCATTCCGGAGGTAGGCCTTGGTTGCGGCGTCTTGACCGGGCCTTGGGCTGTTCTTGTGCGAAAGATAGCTTCCCGGGGCTGAGCACGTCACTTGGCCGGCGTGTCTTCACAGGATAACGGTTCACGGGCATACAATGCAAATACTCCCCACCTCCACCAAAATGTCACGAATGACAGTTAATGAAGCGACGAAAACTGAAACAAACTGAACGTTTAATGGGTCGAACTTGTGTCCAAAACAAAAGGAAAACAAATAGAGGATAACACGAGAGCGTCACGGGCGTCGATGGCGGCGTAGCAGCAGGATTGAACGCTGGGGCGAGACTGACTCCGGCTTGCCACGCGGAGCCTTTTATACACGCGTAGGTTTCTGGATTATTCGGCGTAGAAGGTTCCGTGTGTAGAATATTCTATACTCGAATCAGCAAGACTGTTCTCGAATTTACCAAAACGTCACATTACAGCGTCAACCAAAATGTGTAGACGTGGCCAGGAATCGAACCCCGGCCTCCTGCGTGGTAAGCAAGCGCGATAACCGTTGGGCCACGGGCGCGCTGCCTACTTTGTCAGCTGCGCTCGCCGGAAATATCATAGCGACAAAAATGTGGCTGACCACTATTTGCTTAATTCCCAAGCAGTAATTTTGGTATTTGTTTATAACTTCCGAAACAACAAAAAAAGTTCTACCCTTTGCACCACCAAAGGGCTACGACAAGAAGCCGGCTGTGAACGCCGTGAGCGGTATGCTCGTGTAATTATACTTTATTTTTTATAAGCTTTTGAAACAGATACGGGTGTAAAATGTTTGCATGTTTTTCATCAGCAATTTTAAACTGGAATACATTTAGCAAAAAAAATTGAATGCTTAGACTCTGCCGAAAGATAGAAGCTGCGTTATAGGTTGAAGGGTTCTCGGGGAATTGATGAATTATTTTGATATCTTGCAGCTTGCCCACAATCATGGCAAGAAAGGTAGAGCTATATTTTCAGGATTTACATCTTGGTAAACACCAAGAAGACAAGTATTGTATTAAATTTGGCGTGGTCAACCTGAGCGATGCATTAAAGTTTATTTTCACAATTTATTTTGATTTTCTTTGCACTTCTTTTTTCTCTGTATTTGATTACCTTTTTAATTAACTTCTCCTCTGTAGCTTCCATGCCAGCTTTAGAAGACGCGAACATGTGTGCATACAGGTCCTCTACAGATATAGGCTTTCGTATAAATAAAAGAAAACCTCCATGCGTACAGTTATCGTGTGAGTGCTGTTCCGGTGTGCGTACGGGAAGAAGAGTTTAAAACATTATATTGCCACGCGCGTCGCTGAGCGGGCGCGTGCGTGGCCGAATGGTTACCATGGTTGACTGTCGCGCGAACGGTCTAGGTTTGATTCCAGTTAGCGGTCTGCTCTTTTATTTATTATTTCAACTTGGCGTTCTCGTACGTACGAGAACATTCTCATCTGATCGAGTTCGGAATGTTCTACGCGCCGAATGTTCTAGGCTGAATGTTCCAGGGACACACGCGGGTACAAAAGGTGTTCCGCGTGGCGAGCTGGAGAGTTTTCGCCCCAGCGTTCGACTCTGCTGTCATGCCGACATCGACGCCTGTGACGCTCTGCATTATTTTGTTTCCTTTTGTTTATGGGGGCACAAGTGCGCCCAATAAATGTTTCAGTTTCCCCAGGTATTCTTTGTTTCACCTTGTCATTCGTGATATTTTGGTGGAACTGCAGGGTATATGCATTTTATGCCCGTGAACCGTACGCCTCTGAAAACACGCCGGCCAAGTGACGTGCTCAGCCCCGGGAGGCTACCCTTCGCAGACGACCCGACCAAGGCCCGGTAAAGTTGCAGCAACTAAGGTCTACCCACGTCCCTCGGACCCTTGCCGCAGAAATCATGGAAGAAGACCGCAAGGATGACCAATCCACTCGTCGTTCTTCTACCCGTCACTGCCCGTACGCCCGCGTCCTTCCACGGTGAGCCTTATGAAGACATCGAGAACTGGCTCCAGCAGTACGAGCGAGTGGCCCACCACAACTGACGGACGGACGAACAGCGCCCACAGACTCTTTAATTCGCGCTCGAAGGGACGGCCAGGCACTGGTTCGAGAATCGCGAGACTTCCTTGATCTCGTGGACTGCCTGCAAGGATGCGCTGAGACGGACATTCGCCAACCAATATCGACGGAAGAGGAACGAGGACCTTCTTCGAATGAGGACCCAAGGCGCAAACGAGACCGTCACCAGTTCCGTCGACAATGTTCTGCACCTGGTCGCTTGCATCGTCCTTCAAGCAACCAACGAAAAGAAGCTGCGAATCCTAATGCGAGGAGTAAAGGATGACATCTTCGGTGCGATGACATTGCAAACCCCCCATCCACCGTCGAAGATTTCGTCACGGAGGCCACGAACATGAAACGTGCCCCCCTCGCAAGAGCCAGCCACTACCATCGGCACTCGAGCGTCGCTGCTGCTTCTGCATCGGGTCACTACATCAGCCCTAGCATCCCCGGCCTTCGAGACATCATCCGCGACGTCGTCCGGGAGGAGCTTAAGGAGCTTTTGCCGACTGCTGAAAGCCCGGCCTCAATCTCCATTGCCGAGGCCGTCCGAGACGAGGTTCAGCGTGCGTTCCTACCAGATGCCCTTGTCACCGTGGCCGCACCCGAAGAACCGACGCTGACGTACGCCGCCATGGCCCAACGACTGTCGCAAGCAAATTGCCAGGTCACGGCACCGCCCCGTCAAGACCCTCCGATGCCGCAGTATCCTCGACGCCAGTAAGGACAAGTTCAGTACATCCGCCCGGAGCAACCCTCGCCGAGGAAGACCGACATGTGGAGGACGGCCGATCGACGCCCGTTGTGCTACCACTCCGGGGAAGCCGACCACATCTACCACCATTGCCCCGAGCGGCAAATGGGGCTGCGCGGCTTCCACCCGAACGACCCATGCCCACGCTACGGTGAGCAACTACAAGAGATTGAAGAGCACCTTCGACGACCTCAGTCACACCCGCCTGTACCTCGCCGTGATTCCCGGTCGCCGTCACCACGACGTCCGGATACCTTGGTTACTAGCCACGTGGCCTAGGAACTTCAGTTCGTCATAGGCGAACCGACACTTCGATGACTTGAGGGTGAGCCAGGCGGTCTGTACGGACTGGAGAACTGCCCGGAGTCGTCGCAAGTGCTCGTCAAAGTCGCTTGAAAACACTGCGACCTCGTCAAGGCACACGAGACATATCTGCCACTTCAGCCCAGCCAGTGCTGTGTCCATGACCCGCTGGGAAGCTGCTGGCGCCGTGCATAGTTCAAAAGGTATCACCTTGAACTCGTACAGTCCGTCTGGCGTGGCGAAAGCTATTTTCACTCGATTCCGTTCTTCGACTTCGATCTGCCAGTAGGCGCTCTTGAGGTCTATCAATGAAAAATATTGTGAGTGGCGCAGCCGGTCTAGCGTGTCGTCTATGCTGGGGAGGGGGTAGACATCTTTCTTCGTCACCGCGTTCAGCTGTCGGTAGTCCACGCAAAACCTAAGCGTTCCATCCTTCTTCTTAACCAGTACGACCGGAGAAGCCCATGGAGTGCTGGAAGGCTGCATTATGTCGTCTTTCAGCATTTCTTGCTCTTGCTCCTATATGAACTCCCTTTCTTTTACGGAGACTTGTTGTAGCGATCGATGAACGGGGAGCGCGTAGCCCTCGGAAACAATGCGATGCTTCGCAACGGTGGTTTGGCGTACCTTCGACTACGTTGCAAAGCAGTCGCTGTATTCGGCGAGGAGATCACTCAGCTGCCTTCGTTTCGGGCCTGGAAGCTTGGGGTTAATGCCGAGCTGCGCTGGCGAGGAAAGGTCTTGCTGAGGCGGTGATGATTCTTCATTAATGGCGGCGACTTGGGCGGAGTTTCAGAGTTCCTCGACATGGCCCTCAGCTGCACCTTTAGTGAGGTGTTGCGTATCTTTTTGTAAATTCGAGACGAGGACCACAGCGTGACCATCCCTCTTCCCAGGAGCAATTGAAGGTTACCTTCTAGAACAACTACGCCGGAAGTAACTGCATCGGTCACGACGGGTATGGCAACACTTGATCGCGGCGGCAGATTCACGGTGTCGGCAGCGACTCGGATGGCGGCCAACGCAGTTTGGCGTTTGTCTCAAGGCGGAACAGGTGTCTGCAGCGTCACTCTGTTTGCTCTAAGGTCGAGGACGGCGCCGTATTCACACAGAAAGTCCATGCCGAGAATGACGTATCTGGGACAGTCTTGTTGAACGACGAATTTCAAGGACACGTCTTGCCGTGAACTTTGACGCGAGCAGTGCACCTTCCGATAGGCGTGATGAGGTGTCCTGCAGCGGTTCGTATCTCCGGTCCATCCCAACGGCGTCGTGACTTTTCGAAGACGGCGAGAGAGCCTGCCACTCAATACTGCGTAGTCTGTTCCGGTGTCCACGAGTGCCGATGCGTCGTGGCCGTCGATAATTACGTTTAGGTTGTTGGACACCAATGCAGGAGCGTCGTTCTAATGCGTAGCGTCGGGAGAGTGGGAGCGCTCTGTCGTTCGTGGAGGCTCTTTACGTCGTCCGTCCACGGCACCGTCATTTCCGGGAGTTGCCGCACTAATTTTCCCGGTGGGACAAGGGCAACAGGCACTCACGACGGGGTCGGTGCATCGGCGAAACTGGACGTCGTGCTGACGGCGACCGAGAATTACGGCGAGGTGCAGGCGGGGGTAACTGAGGTCGTCGAGCAACTCTTCAATCTCTTGTGGTCGCTCACCGTAGCCTGGGCGTGGGTCGTTTGGGTGGAAGCCGCGCAGCCCCATTTGCCGCTAGGGGCAACGGCGGTATATGTGGTCGGCTTCCCCGCAGTGGTAGCCCAACGGGTGTCGATCGGCCGTCCCCCGCATGTCGGTCTTCCTCGGCGAGGGTTGCTCCGGGCGTACGTACTGAACTTGTCCTTCTTGCCGTTGAGGATACTGCGGCATCGGAGGGTCTGGTCGGGGTGGTGCTGTGACCAGCCGATTAGCTTGCCGCTGTCGTCGGGCCACGACGGCGTAAGTCAGCGTCTGTTCTTCAGGTGCGGCCACGGTGACAGGGGCATCTGGTAAGAACTCACGCTGAACCTCGTCTCGGACGACCTCGGCAATGGAGATTGAGGTCGGGTGTTCAGCAGACGGCAGAAGCTTCTTAAGCTCTTTCGCGACGATGTCGCGGATGATGTCGCGAATGCCGGGGATGCTAGGGCTGATGTCGTAGCCCGATGCAGAAGCAGCGGCGACGCTCGAGTGCCGATGGTAGTGGCTGGCTCTTGCGAGGAGGGTACGTTCCATGGTCGTGGCCTCCGTGACGAAATCTTTGACGGTGGATGGGGGTTGCGAACTTGACCACCGAAGATGTCATCCTTTACTCCTCGCTTTAGGAGCCGCAGCTTTTTTTCGTTGGTGGCTTGAGGGTCGGCGCGAGCGACCAGGAGCAGAACATCTTCGATGAAGCTAGTGACGGTCTTGTTTGCGCCCTGGGTCCTCATTCGAAAGAGGTCCTCGGCACTCTGGACATCAGTGTCATGGCAGCACTCCAACGAGACGACCCTGAACTGCGTGCGCTCATCGAGCACCAAGAAGGTCAAGCGAGTGCGGTTCCCCGTGATTTCTTACAAATCCTGCCTAACTGCTCCGCACGGCAAGGGGTGCTGTACAAAGAGAACATCGCCAACAACAACACAGCATGGCTGTTGGTTATTCCTTCCAGTCTCCGAGAAGACATTTTCCAAGGATGCCACGACGACCCAACGGGTGGACACCCTGGCTACAGCAGAACGCTCACCAGGATTCGAGAAAAGTACTACTGGCCGAAGCTACCGAAGACCGTTCACCTCTGCACTCAACCATGCCACGAGTGTCAGTGGCGCAAAAAGCCGCCGACCAAGCCGTCAGGTCTCCTGCAGCCGATTGCTCCCCCGACAGCACCGTTCCAGCAGATCGAAATGGATCTACTTGGTCCTTTCCCACCATAGAGGCAAGGAAACAGATGGATAATCGGCGCCAGAAATTATCTCACGCGGTACGCCGAAACGAAAGCCCTTCCTTCTGGAACTGCTTTGGAAGTCGCCAAGTTTTTCATCGAGTCTATTGTCCTCCGGCACGGCGCTCCAGAAGTTCTGATCGCAGACCGAGGATCATCAGTCATGGCCCAACTGACGCAAGAAATTCTTTATCTCAGCCGCACGAGCCATCGTCGCACCACTGCGTACCACCCGCAGACCAGCGGGCTGACGGAGAGACTCAACAAGACCATCGCCGACATGATCTTCATGTACGTCGACGTGGAGCACAAGACATGGGACGAGGTGTTGCCGTACGTCACATTTGCCTGCAACGCGGCCGTACAAGAGAGCACCGAGGTAACACCCTCTCAACTAGTGCATAGTCGCAAGGTAACCACAATGCTGGACGTGATGTTGCCCCACGAACCGGCTTTCGACGGAAGTGACGACCCTCAGGTGGTTGCCCAACGGGCAGAAGAAGTCCGTCAGTTCGCCAGACTTCGAATTAAAGCCCAACGACGTGTCGACACTGGCCGCAACATCCTTCGTCATCGGGACGTCCACTTCCAGCCCGGAGATAGGGTGTGGGTGTGGACACCGATTCGCAGCCGAGGTCTCAGCGAGAAACTCCTGAAGCGATACTTTGGACCCTACAAAGCACTTCGTCTAATCGGAGATCTGAACTATGAGGTGATGCCCGACGAAACACGGACTTCATCACGGCGCTCCTCCACGACCAGAGGTCATCCACGTCGTACGCTTCGAGCCGTACTACGATCGATAGGACTGTGAATTGTGTTTCGTAACACGCTCGATAGGATTGTGTTGGACAAGTCCACGCAGTTTGCCATTATTTTTGTGTGTTATTTTGTTTCCGAGCATGTCGCATCAAGACGATGCGCTTTTAAAGGGGGGAGTAATGCCACGCGCGTCGCTGAGTGAGCGCGTGCGTGGCCGAATGGTTACCGTGCTTGACTGTCGCGAGAACGGTCTTGGTTCGATTCCAGTTAACGGTTATCTCCTTTATTTATTATTTCAACTTGGCGCTCTCAAAAGTTCGAGAACATTCTCATCTGATTGAGTTCCGAATTTTCTACGCGCCGAATGTTCTAGGCTGAATGTTCCAGAGGCACACGCGGGTACAAAAGGTGCTTCGAGTGGCGAGCCGAAGTCAGTTTTCGCCCCAGCGTTCAAATCTTCTGTCACGCCGACTTCGACGCCAGCGACGCTCTGCTTTATTCTGTTCCCTTTTAATGTTTGGGGTACAAGTTCGCCCTATTAAACGTGTCAGTTTCCCCAGTTATTCTTCGTTTCACACTATCATTCGTGACAATAGAAATTAAACTAGCGAAACAGTATGAATATTTTTACACGTTTTAGTAGGATATACAGGATGTCTCCTAGCAATTCTTAAGAGGTTCAAAAACAACTGTAGCAATTAAACTTACCGATCAGCTGAAATTAAATTGACAGCAAGAATCACCTTCATGTCACTATTTGGTCAATGGTTTGAGAGAACACGATGGAGGTTTACATACTGTTGACCACGGTTGATGCAGGAGCCTCGACAACCTTTTGCACACCCTCGTCCTTAGCGTCTGCAAAAGATGATACAGTAAGAAAATCAGTTAACTTATTTCAGTTTATTTTCAAAGCCAGCGGGAGGTTAAATTGTTAGTAAGAAAGTTAGTTAATATCAGCACCTCTCAACAGCTAAGAGGCATCCAGGACAGTAAAATTTGTCCTTAGCTAAATACCAAAGCAAGACACTTGCAAAAACCACAGTCAAATTGAATATATCACATCCCACCCGAGTGCATACGAATATGTCACACCCCACCCGAGTGCATAAAGCAGTCGGTGAGAGGTTGAGAACCGAGTCGATGCTCCGCCTCCAGCACGTGCTTGTTTCCTTCCGCTAGCCTTCGACTGCGCGCGTGACGAGTGTTAAAAAAGAGAGAACGCGTGCTTTCTGTTGGAGCAGCTGGAGGGTTCTTAACCTTGCTGTCAGCGACTGTAGATAAGACATAAGAGAGTTTTAGGGAACCGTTTTTCTACATCCGATACTGTACGATGGGCCCTTGTTACCACCTGCGGATGTGCGAGTCTTCTGCTGTCTTACCGTAATGCGCCTTTCAAACCGTAAGGCACGACCCATGGCCGACATGGATAGTCTCGACCCGTGACCAAAGCAGTTTTTCGCGGTCAGGGGGAGGGCCGAGGATTCATACATGAATGAAATAATTCGTGGTAGTGCCTGGCAGCAAGTGCATAAATGTGGAGTCAGAAAATAAGAAAAAAATTTCAAAAAATAAAACGCGATATAACTTCCTCTAAAAAATGAATTAACGTTTAGTAGAACACAGACACGGTTTCGCAGTAGTTAAGTTGGATAATGCGCTAGTTTCGTGCTCGTAGGACAGCGAAGATGGCCAGTTGGAATGAGACTGAGCTACAAAATGTTTATGTTATTGGACTTTTAGTTTTTATTATGTTTGTTTAAACATTGGGGTGTGCATTTCAACAGCTATTACCCGTTTTTACAGGTACCATTACGACTATGACGGCTATCTGTAGTGGCAACAGAGTGAGCAATATGTTTTTGCATCAATACTCTCGATATTTTAAAAATGTAGTACGAATTACAAAAATGTATGTACAAACGCTAATCACATATATCTAAAAGACAAGCCCTTTGAATATTGGGAGATAATTTAAAAAAGTGCACATCAGTAACGTGACAACATTTTTTTTTCCTTTTGTATTATACTTCGTGGTCGTAGAGTAGATGGAACGACAATCTGTCCGCACCCGTACAACCGTGATCGTCTGCCATCTGTAACGCACACGACCGCAAGAGCAACATGAGCGCCGAGGCGGTTAGGGTAGGCCAGCCTCCGTAACCTGACAGCAGTTATCTTGTTCGTCACACGAGAAGCCAGCCGTTGGTTGTCAGCGTCTCCAGGATGCTCGCGCACCGATCAACCAAAGGTGACATTCCAAGCTAAGGCTACGAAATACCTCCTTTGCCTTCCCTTCTGGAACACTTCTAGTCAGCAGTCTTGATCGCAGATAGGGAGATCATCGTTCTTCAATCTGAAATACCGCACGACGTCCTCCTCGTCCATCGACGCCAGGTCGAGCGCTCCAAGTCTTGCGACCAAAAAAGCGCCATCTCTTAGTGCGCAGACAGTCATACAAAATAACTTGTAAATTATTTTGTCCGAAAAAAGTCAACTTCCAATCTTCGTCAAGAAATAGAGCGCCATTGCTGTGAGAAAGCTCGTCCGTTTTTTTAGCATTCGAACACGTTAGAACTTTAAAGTTAGACTAGCGACACGCCGTGAGGCGCAAGGGCTTGTATCACGGAAGCGCTTATATTTCAGTAAAAAAAACACGAGACGGACTATGCGCAGATATACGAAGTTAATTTCTACATAACTTCTAGATGCGAATTTGATCTACTTAGGCTTCTGCGATTCGTAAACCTCGCCACAAACACACACAGAAGCCTGTCTTTTTTCGGTGAGCCCGATGTAGGTTTCCGTTCCCAGGGGCGTGACCAGTTTCGATCGTTGGCAACAGTCTGCAAATACGGCTCCCCCAGAGCCGTTTCAACGCATACGATTGATCCACATGGCCCATCCAAAATGTCGATCGTATTTCGTTCCGGTTCTCTAAATCTTTTTAACATTTAACAACGTTGGATTGTATGTATCTTGCAGCCGTGTGATTGTACACTTAAAGCATATATCTGCATAACAACTGTTCTGACGACCTGCCGGTTTTCTCGAATGGGTTTTGGAACGGCACCAATGCCGACAGCTCATTACAGCTGTTTACTATGAATTGTCGCACTAATATATTCTCAATAATATTATAAAATGCTGCCGTCTATAGCCACAGTAAACATCAAAAACAAGGATTGTAGCCAGCCCCGCGTATCATCATATTTTTCTGCACACCCAAGAGAATTCCGGCGTTAGTGGATAAGAACAGCGACGAACAGATCAGGAAGTATGTTTGTAAACTGGGACAGTTAGTAACAGTTAAACATGATGATATAGGGAATCAGTAAATACGGATCATGGAGAAGAAACGAACACGACGGTACAACAGCTGACCCACAACTGACGTTAGTCCTATGAAAACGTAACTTAACAATCTTCAACAGATTACTCACATAGATTAAAACGCACGCATGCCAGACAACTAGAGGCCGCAGAGATATTGCCTCGCAGAATGAAAGTCATGTTTGACCGAAGAGACGTTACCTCCTTCTTGGCTAACGCCACTAATGGCTGAACGACAGATCTGTCTGGCAGCGAGAAAACAAACAAAATTACACCATCTTCCCGAGGGGAACCATGGGGTGATGCGGAGAATCGGGGTGGTGCTGACGCTTGCTTGCGCCAACCCACTAACTGACGGGACTGTTGCTTCCATCACACTTCATCGGAAGAACGGAGTGAAGTGGAGTCAACAGCGGTGAACTGATGTAGCACGAGTAACTTTGAAAGTCTAATCAGACCGCAAGGTAAGGCGGCGCAAAATGCCCTAACAGCGCTTGCAGGTTTCCTCGTCGAGACCGGGCTGGCCGGCGAGATCTAGGCTGCAACGGACGCGAGCGGTCGGGAAATGCTAGCAGACGACAGCCGCGGAGTTGCGGGGAAAGCTCACCCCACTAGAAAGGCCTGGCCTGGCGCTGCGACCCGCGCGCCGAAAACTTTCCTCCTTTCCCTCCTCCGGGGAAACACGGTTTCGCCTCACACCCCGCCCCGGTCACGTGATGGGGAACGCGCGCAGCGCGCTATCGCTCACACTTGAAGGAGAGGAGACTAGAGGAGGAGAGTTGCGCATGCGTAGTGTGAGTGCGGACTACGACGCCGACGCCGCGGGACATAGACCCGAGCAAGAGATGCTCCGCATCTAAAAAAGTGCATCAATTATTTCTCGATGTATTCTGTCTCGGCGTCTGCCGAACACAACCGCGTCTGCAAAAAAAAGAAAAAAATGGAGACTAGAAAGAAACCCTGCAATGTAGTGTTAGGAGCCCTCCGACCGTCGCCCTAAGGGAGTAAGTGTACTCACTTAACCTCTCATTTCAACACCTTCCCGTATGACCTACATAACACCTTTCACATGACAAGGTTATTCGGTAAACGAAACCCGATATACAGATCAGAAACGGTCTTTGATGTGTTTTTTATTTGTTTTTTGTGCACTCAGATTGCGGACGTTTTCAGTGCCAGCACTACTCTGGCGCAAACCTGGCTCACCTTTTGGGAAGCTGAAAACACTACGGGCATCCTGTACCGTGTTTACTGACGCTGTATTTCATCATGCTTAAGATCACGAAGCACAAAACGTGAACGTCATAAGGCACGCCCCGCACTTCCAAACCTGCCATAGCGAACAATATCACGATTATTTATGCCGAAAAAATAAGGAGTAATAATGAATTGGTGGGTTAACGCCTCATGACTAGCCGGTGGCAATGCTGACGCAAGCTAGTCGGCGCTGCGTCGATCCTCGAGTTAAAGACCCTGGATGTGTTTGCGTTTATTTTGTTGTAAGTAGCGTCAAATGAGCCGGCACACGATGTCCGTGTCTCGAGCGGCCCTTGGAAGCGAATGGCGGCGCAGCATTGAAATCGGCGGCACTTGGAAGCGAATGGCGGTTGAGCACCCGCTCGTGGCACGTGTCTTGTGGGTTTCCGCAGCAATGGTTAACGGTACTTGTAAAAAACGCCTGTATCAAGGGGCCTTACCTCTAGTGATTCCGTTTGGAGGAAAAAGGCAGACGCCTTGTCTTCTAGAAAGAGTATTCGAACAACTTCCGCCCGCCATGACAACGTGAGAGAAATACATCCCGTTCTCTTATGTTTACATCGCGCTCGGGTAGGCTCGCGAAAACTCAAGTTTCTCGAGCGAAACCTTGCGTAAGAGCTATGCACCATAAAGTTACTATGGTCGTGCTTATAGGTTGCGGAGATTCAAATCCAGCTTGAACAAAATGCCATCAGTCAAAGTTCTTCAGACGAGGGACGCCGGCGGCGCCGCCGACGGTCGCCGAGGTTGGGTGATTGAAGACAATGTTAAGCAGACAGTGCTCGCGTAATTCGATGAATTGCCGAAAGATGACGCAACACGAGAAACAAAAAAAATGCGATGACTCCCCCGATCATCTCGGCACAACGATAAGTGCAAACCGTTAATTGCGGGAGATAGAAATGCAAGGTGACACGAAGCTCTCTGAAAGAAATCTTGAATATCAAAGCAAGCAAGTCAAAGCATTTGACTATTGCACATTACAGAGGCTCGTGTCGCAGTGAAAACAGTGTAAAGGAAACTTTCGGCATATTGTCTACTCAACGAAGACCTGACTCGGCGATCTCTGCGGTGAAGGTCGGCGCGTGTCTTTGGCACTTCGGATAGGTAGGTGCTTCTCGCCGATGCCTTGCTGCTTACGAAGTACAGGGTGTCCCCGAAACAATTTACAGAACTCCTTTCACCGCCAAAATAAACTATGCACTGCCGTAAGTGCACTCTCCGACCAAAAGGTAGTGCTATAATTCCGAACCAGATGCCATAGTTTCAGCTTGAAACGATATCTCTTCCACGTTATATGATTTTCTGAAAATGTAGGAGGGAAAGTGGCGGTCGACAGAGCCCTCTAATACATAGAGCTCTATGGCGCCAGAAACCGAAATCAGGCGAAAAGGGGCTCCATTGTTTCATTAACATTTTCAGAAAATGACCCATATCTTGTATGAAATATCGGTTCGGTCTGACACTTCGGAATCTCGTTCGGACCTCTAGTGCTACCTTTGGGCGGAAATGAGGGTTCCAAAATAAATTACTTATTTTTGCAAAAAGAAAAAAAAAACTCAGTTTTCTTAGGAACACTCTGTAGTTGAACGTGTTTTAGGACTTGTAGGTTTAAAGTAGTCATCAGGTGATGTTATCCTGCGCGAATCTGTTGATTTGTGGCGTAACTCGAACGTTGAGGTGGAGGCTCAAACTCGAAATGTTTTTGTTCGTGGCTTCACTCTAACTTTAGTGTCCACGTACGCGGCCATCTCAAATCTGAAAATTCCAATACGTGGCATGGATGCGGCTACGCAATTAAGGTGCAGAAATCCCCTAATTTCTCTCTGAGTTTATGGTCACTTCGCTCTTTACTTTGTGCATTGAAGCAAGTGAATAGTATGTTTAGTGTTAACTTTCGGAGAGTTAGAGAAAAGCAATAATTCTCAATATAGAATGTGACACTTTAGGAGGTAAAATAATTTGAACGAAAATAGCCCAACCTGTTTCGGCAAAGTATATGCAGCGGCGCTCCAAAACAAACAGGACACCGTGGAAACAATGCCGTCGTGTTGGTGCTGGCGCCGCGTTTGCGTCGCCACTTTTTTCGTTGGCGGGTATGTTGAGTCCGTTATGAGACTATAACGTTGTGTGCAACAGTACGCCTCAAAATTGATCATCCTTTATGAATTCTCATTTGCGAATCCCACATGAACAAAAGCCGTGAATGAATGTTTTGTTTGCCGGTGTCTGCGATGTGGTCTCTCAAAATAAAGCGCGCCGACAGTGACTAACTGACATGCATTGACAGTTCGTGAGTTCGATTCAAATTGCAACGATGTGCTCGGTTCACCCTTTTATCTAACGAAAGTATGAAGGTAGACCCCAGAAGCCTCGTGTCCACTCTAAATGCTTGAGCGCAAAACCCCAGGGAGTTCGTTTTTTATGACGTTTAACTATTTTGTCCTAGTCATCGTGCAAATATCACAATGAACGACTTTCTTAAAAACGGCTTCTCATTTCTCTACCATGAACTCTGCAATGCCATTCGCCACGGTGCGCATGACGGTCAACCCACACAAAAATGTCCTATGATCGGCTAGAAAAAATGGTTTGTATGATCGGCTTTAGCTATTTGGCGCAAATAGCTAGATACTTTTTATGGGTGTCTTTAGCATTTTTATGGTAGTCTTTATAGGCCTTTTTAGCTTATGTATGGTTGGCTCTTTAGCCGACCACACAAAATGTTTTTGAATGGTCGGCTTTAGTTATTTGGCGCAAGTAGCTAAAGCATTTTCTATGGCTGTCTGTAGCATTCTTAATGGTAGACTTTATAGGCCTATTTAGTAATGACTATTTTGGTTGATGTTTTGGTGAAAATATCTCCGGGGTGACGCTGCGCTTGATAACATGATCACATTTTAGAACAGTCCTCGCCTTCAACGAGGCACCTCTTCGCTCTCGCCGATGTGGCTGATGATCGTTGCAAGGGACAGGGACACTGAAAAGCAATGCTGTGTTTCGTGAATACGATTTCTCCAACCTAGGAAGCGCACAAACATCGCCACACCGCGTCAGTCACGCACGACCTGGCGTGCGCAGCCGGAGCGACGCGGCCGATCGCGAGCGCCTACACGTGGGTTGGTTTTTGCTTCCAAAGAGAATATGGCGCCGTTTAATGCGATGTGAGACAAGCAGGGACTATGCTACCCCTACGCAGGATGCTTTTCGAGCAGATAAATATTATTCACATACCTTTCACGAGCCTCAAGTCCTCATCCTCCGTGGCTGGACGAATACTAACGGCGGGATTGTTATTCCCGCAGAATAGTTCCGACGGCGGCCGCTAGCCAGCGCCACCGTTCGATCTCCTCCCCAATAATGTGCCATTGTCGACTTTGGAACATCAAAACTAATACCCTTCTCGTAATAGCGCAGCCGCCGACGCTTGGGTTCGCCGCCGCTGGCCATATTTTCTGCGGAAGCTCTAGAGCCCCTAGACAACCTTGGCTCAAAACTTTACAAAGACAGAAGAGTTTTCAAGATGCCACTCAAACAAGAAACTCCGTATGGGCATAGCAGCTTCGCTGGCAAACTACATCACCATGCTTTGGCACCTTGGCGTAGCTCGCTCGTTGAGCTCAACGTGGTACCTCTTAGAAATGGATTGGTTTGGATTAGATTGTTACTGGTGTTGCTGTTGTCTCGATACAAGTGCTCAAAAAAAAAAAAAATTCAGGATTGCGATTTTGTTCTATTCACCAAAAATACTGTTTAATAGTATACATTAAAAATATACAACACACTAATATGCACTATTTTAAAAGAATTTCGAGAACAATTTTAGTTTAATATTTTTATTCCCATTAGCTTTTTTCTGATCCAATCCAATCCGTAGCGATTGGGCCTCCCGTTCTTCCCGCTCGTCCATGTTCCTCGCTCCGTTTGCAAATTTTATTTGCCTCTCGGCGCGTCTTTTGCTTTGTTTTGATTATCGCTATCTCTAGTCTTGTGGTGTCTGCGATGATGTACGCTTACATAAAATATGTTCAGGACGGGAAGCGGGCCGTTCTGCCCGTTTCTCTAATACAGAGGTTCTCTGCGAAGTCGAACGACGACCTTCCTTCGGCTTCCGTGAAAGCTTACTGGAGAATACCCAACGGTGATGAGGAAGGCTATTACGATGCCCATGTCCCAGTGTTGTACGGAACGGCGTTCCAAGGAACGACGTTCCTGGAACGCGTTCCTTTTAGGAGGAACGAAGGAACGCCGCCGTTCCATTTTACATCGCTGTAACTGGAACGGGAAGGCGTTACATTTTTACTGGAACGGAAAGAGTAACGGCGTTCCTTTTTTTCGTCCAGTGGGGTAATTTTTATTTTATTTCGAACAGGGAAATTTTGAAAGTACAAAAACAATATCTTTACGAAGTGCAGGATCTCGTTACCTTTTTGGCTACTAATCTTATGAATTATTTTGTGTGGTCATCGTTTGCTAAGAGTTTCGGGTGCGGGAGAGCTGGTGGACATTGATTCTTTTTTGAGTGCCCGAAACTGCGGTACAAAGAGCAAGGCTTTTAGTTGTAGGAAAAGACAAAGAAAGAGGGTTGTTTCAAACTCAGCTACTTTCTTTGGTTCGACGAATCCTCATACACCCAGAAATCTAAGGCCGACTACAGCCACCTGTGAACTTCCATAACGAGACTTACAGTTACAACAAGATCCCAGACTGCCAGACATTGAACGCACCCTTGTATCCCGAACATTGGTCACTTAAAAGATACACACAAAAATAACCTCTATTCCTTCTCTTGTCCCCCACATACAAAATGAACAACAAAGCCAACCTTACAAAGAAGTGTTTGTAGTTTTTAAGACCGACCTTCCAAAAGCCCTACCCTCTCCTCGACTTGCTCGTCTTGCGGACAGCAACATCGAGAAGCAACTGTTGTTAAGTCCGAAAAAGGGACTTTGTTCAATTGAAACTTGTGAGGTTGTTGTAAAGCGCTCGTACATTTTTGGGTTAAAGTACGTTCGGCTCGTCTGAATCGTCCACTACAAACATGAATATGGTTAAAAGCTGAGATTTTTAACTTGAATATATCAACAAACGAAACCCTTCTTCCGCTTGTTTTCTTCTCCTGTTGCCCTTCCATAACGACATACAAACTCGTATGTTGACTAGTAATGGGATAGATAAAAACAAATCTGCTTGATTTAACTAAATATAGTAACTAGCAAAGTACAAATGTAACGTATATGTAACAATACGTTCCATTTTTTTTTAACTGTAACGGGAACGAGTTCCTTTTTCAGAGATGTAACTTGTAACGGGAACGCGTTTCAAAAATCAGAAGGAACGAGGAACGAGCTTTCGTTCCTTTTTTTGAGGAACGTGTACAACACTGCCATGTCCTACACCTTGGAGGTGAGTACTTTTCTTTTGTAGCGTTTGTGTTGCCCGCACAAGTTTAGTTTAGTGTTGCTTTGATCCACCATAAGTCCGAACGCGGCCGATCCTACGAGCAGGCACAGCCAATCCGATGCCGATACCATATCACGTGACCTGCCGGTTCCGTGTGGCGGCGCGCGAAGCATATTCCCCAAAGTTTAACACGAAAAGTAACGGCCCCCAAAAAGCTGACTAGATGTATCAAGACTTTGCTCGAATACGTACTTTACTGGCCACATGTACCTAGTAAAATTTAGAATAATGCTATATGCACTATGTAGTGCAGCTCCACCGGAAGTTGCTATATGCTCTACGCGAAACTTGTTGGGTCTCGTAAGAAACGAATTGTCAAAACTACTTTTTTCGTAGCGTACCTTAGGGGAAAGGTGTCTGCTTCATATGCAGCGGACCCGGGTTCAATATAAAGTTGGCTTAGGTTTTTTGTTGTATTTTTTCTAGCAATTTTTGGGCGATATTTGGCGATATTTACGACATATATTTTTTACAGTTATCACACACACACAAAAAAAAATGTTATTGACGAAGCTTTGCTGATCTAAATGGTATATGACTTCCTTTCTGGAGGTGCAATCGGGGACAGCGAGTTTCTGGCTGGACGCAGCGAGACGGCGTGTCTGGGGAGCCAAGTGGGTTAATAGGTTTGTAATTAGCAGCCGCAGACTGTCGCCACGAAGCGCCGTGAACGCAGGCCGGAGGGGGGGGGGGGGGGTTAAGACGTTCACCAGTGATACACGAGCCGCCCAAAAAGGGTGACTCAAATTGCAGGAGCTCTCTGCGCAGTCGTGCATATAGCAACTTCCGGTGGAGCTGCACTATGTAGTGCATATAGAATCGTTCTAAAATTTGAAGTCTCACCTCGGTGCGAACTTTTCTTGCACTCCGAGTTGCGACTTGAACTTTGAATGAGTAAGTGCAACCAGTAAGAGACGTATGGTGGCAGCTAGTAGATGTGCGCAATTTTGAAAAGCCCTTGTTTACAAAGCCGTTATGGCTACCGTATAGGTGACATTCACTTGACGTCACTCGCTAGGTGCGCTGGCATCGTCCACAAACGGTCGCCATCTTCGAGGTCTCCTTCTATCCTACGTAGGTGTAGTAGGTGTCAGGTGCCGTCTGGCTGGACCTTTCAGCGCCTGGTTAGCAGCATTTTATGACTTTAAGGGGTCTTTTTGGCCGAAACTAGAGATTATTCTTAGACTTTGGTGCTTTTGAAGCGCCGTAGGAATATTTTTTGTGTGTGTTTTAGTTCGTTTTTGTCACTGTCGGACTTTTCCACCGCGGCCGCGTTGCTCTATGGCTCCTTGCAGCGCTCCGTGTCGCGCGCCGTGCCCACGGCGGTAGCTTTTTTGCAAGATCTGCGATTTTTCTACTTTAGGGGCTTTTGTAGCACGGTGTGATTACTCTTGTTTTGCTTTGTTTTGTTTTGCTAGTTTCCTTACTGGTTTTTCTATAGCGAATTTTCTCCACTACGACCGTGTAACCGTGTTGCTCCATCGCCTCCGTTCGTACGTCGTGCCTTCGGTGTTCGTTCCTGTGCAGAAACATACCGTGCGGCTCACCAAGTGCGCAGCTAATGAAAAATACGCCGCATTTTTTATTAGCCCAAACGATTTGAAAACCGCATGCAAGCGATTTGGCGAGCGACGAGACAAGCGACGGCGACCCGCTTCGCTGTCGCTCGATCACTCGCGCGACGAGGCAAACTGCAAGAAAGCGACGGAAGCAAACGACCAAGGCGATGAGCGTTAAGTTTTCTAGAAATCCGAAAACCGAGCTACGCGACGAGCGACAGTGAAGGGTGAACCGCATGTAAGCTATTTAGCGAGCGACGGCGACAGCGACGGGAGTCGGCGACGAGCGACAGAGATTTCTCACGCTCGCTCGTCGCGTCGTTTGGTTTTTTGATTTCTAGAAATTGTCGCTCATCGCCTTGGTTGCATTGCTGCCGTCGCTTTCATGCGGTTTGCCTCGTCGCGCGAGTGACCGAGCGACAGCGAAGCGGGTCGTCGTCGCTTGTCTGGTCGCCGTCGCTCGTTTCGTCTCGTCGCTCGCTAAATTGCTTACATGCGGTTCAGCCTTTACACACGGTACTCTGCGACAACAAAATAATTAAAACGGACCGCCCCCGAGATAAACTGTTTTTTTTTTCTTTTCTGTTCAACGAAGCTTCTTCAACGATATGAAATTAGCACACACTACCAATGGACGACCGCGTACCCAAGCCAGTCAAACGGAATTCATTACGTTTCTTTATTGGCAGATATAAATATCTAAAAATCTAAAGACAAATTCAAAACACCTGGCCCACTTCCACAACTTGAGTCAAAGCTAGTTAGTTGTATTGATATTTATGCAGCATAATGGTTGGATGCCTTAGGATCTGGTCACCTGCATTCTGGTTGTAACGGTAATTTGTCCAGTACAAAAAACTTCTTATGTGATGCCACTCTGCTTGCATATGAATGTACCAGTAATTTTTCATTATCGCTTACAGAAACAGAGTCTGAGGTCTGCAGTCACTCGGCCAAAATTAAACGCGTTTCTGTCCCGGTAATTTTTACCGAGGATGGCAAAATAGTAACTATAATTCATAATTTGTCCCTCAATATGTGGAGTGTCTTGTTATTTTACAGGACATCGAAAAGGTCTAGCCCAAACAATTTTATTAAATAAAGTAGAATTTTTAAAATCGAAAGAGTAAAAGTTTGGACGACGAATACAAACTGCCACTCTCTTCTATATAGCAACAACGTTCTTGTGATTTTACTCCTTCGATTGTAAACATTCAACTTACAACAGGTTCAAGCTAAGCAAAAGTTAAATTTTTTTGTAAGGCTTAAGATCCAAGCTCTGTGGATACGATGGCATGAATAAGAAACACCGGACTTGTCAAATTGGGGCCATATCAGTTAACATTGCTCGCTTGTTATTTTACAAGCTGAGAATGTATGAGCTAGGGTGCCTCAATGTCCTTCTGTTTAGGGTGATGCCACCCTTTGTAGTACCCGATGCCGACAGCACGCGCTCACGGGTAAAATACAAAGAAATCGACGAAAACAAAATGTCGCCATAGCACAGTCAGCGCCACAAGCGCGTGCGGGGACACGCGCTTTCACGCGCTTCTGAACAAAAAATAAAAATAAAAGTGTGGGACAAAATGGCCAGATGTCTCCACCCTAAGCAAAGCGCACATGAAGGCACCCTAGTATGAGCATTTCTCTGTTCAGCACTAAGAAAACAAATTTACTAAAGCTGAGCAAAACATCCTTTGCTGCTGCGTACAATTTTATATTCTTATTTTTTCTTTAGGATTCTGTCTGCGCTCACGGAAAGAAGTTGAGCGACCCAGGTCCCACGAAAATGAAACGTCAGGGCCTGCAAAAAAGCAGAGTCCTGCTAATGAGGCAGCTCTGACTGCCAAAGAAATGAAGCGGAAAAAGAAAATGGCCCGGGACCGTCGAATAGGGGAGCTGTTGCCACCGAAAATTCGCAGCCGTGCTGCTCGGCATAGCCATTCAGACACTGATTCAAGTGGGGATGACGAGCTCTGTCTAAAGAGTGAACTCCGGAAAGCCAACAGAACAATCAGGCGTCTGGAGGAGAAGCTCGAGCGGTCGGAGCACACGAACCGTCGCCTGACGAATGCCCTGCTGCTGAAGATTGGTGAGATTCCCGGTATTAAAATAATGTTCTTCACAGTTTTTTTATTTCACATTATTTTGAATTTTTAATGTACAGAAGCAACAGCTAACAGCACAAAGCTGCCTTGGACACCTGTGAGGGCCCCAAAAATGCTGCCCACTACTATGCCTGTAGCATCCACTTTAAAAGCGTCCCAAGTGCCCTCTCTCGTGGCCCCGCCTGTTCAAGGTAGATTTATATTGTGAATATCTTGTATAGCTTTCTGGAAAAAACATTGGAGCATAAAGATCTCTAAGTGCTTTTGTGCTACACTGCTTTTGCACATAGTCCTTAAAAGTTTTTGTTAATGCAGCAAGGGTGGCAAAGGTGCTAGTGATAGCATCTTCAAGCCTGATAGCATTTTCAAGCGGACGATAGTAGCCACAAAGGCTTATTGTCAAACACGCTGATGTGTGCCAAAGTACTACTGTATAAGCTCCCGAAGAAAGCAGTGCTGTGAATTCACTTAATCTGAAAATTTTGCTGACAGAGCAAGCGTCCGAATTTTTGGAGTGGTCAGTGGTGGCTAGACGTGCCTCCTTCTCCCTGTCGGCTCTGCTTGCATGATTCACGTCTACGAGTCTCTTGAGATTGGTTCACCCTATAAAGCTATCGCTTGAAAACTATGACAGACTCCTAGCAATGGGTAACTGACACCACCAACTTGTTTCCAGTTTGTCAAGGCTGCTTCCGCTGCTTCAACTATTTCGGTTTCTAGAGCGAAGATGATTGGAAGTCAGCAGCAGTTCACCTAACTTTTAAGAAAATATAAGTTCGCATGTGCGGGTTTCTTAGCAACATTGGTGTGCAATAGGAGTTTGGTTTGATGTAAAGGGGGAAAAGTGTAGGGTATAGGCCGGGCCAAAAACAGAGCCTTGCGATGTGCAGCAACGCAAAGAAAACCTCACCTCGTGAACGGAGTGCAGTAGTGCGCCCTAAACTTGAGACCAATTAGGTTGCGGACTTTGGTCATCGAACTCTCTGCGTTGAATTGGAGTAATGCTTAAGTACAAATTTCTTTGCTTGTTTTTTCCGCATTTGAAACATGCTCCGGTACATGGTTTCAGGTGCATGTTTGGCATCAAATGATCAGACATCTGTGGCCAATAGAATATAGCTTCACTTGGCTTATTTTACCACCCTTTTATGTCAATCATCTAGATAATTCTAACAAATTGCTAGTTCCCAATGCGGTCAAATTAATGGAAGTTCACTATAACAGTACTTCCCCAGGCAACTTCCACAAGATGAATGACCAGCTCTATGGCACTATTTATATATTTTACTATCAGAGGCACCAGACCCAGCATCACAGCAGTCACCACAGATGGCACCACAGCTGGCCTGCTCGGGCAATGCCTCTCGTGGCACGGGGAGAAATGATGACGTGTCAGAGGATGCAGCCGTCGGTCCTGTAGCTGCTACGTCCAAACAAGAATGCACTGCATATCAGCACAACTATAACAAGATGATGAATATACAGCTAGCTGAACCTCGTTGATATGTTCCCAGTTGATACGTTTTCCCTGCTGTTTCTTTCACGAACGGCAATCCTATTAATCTTCCGTAGGGGTATATGTATTATTTCCTAGCAATGAAAGTTCACATGAAGAAAAATTTGTAATTGCTTTGTGTCTCAAATAACTGACCCCCTCTGCCAAAGAGCATTATTTGCGGTTACATTTTTCTTATCACGCCTTCATTTACGAGGTTCCTTAAGAAACATATCAAGGATGTTGTGCTGTAGTGTGAACTGAACCGGGGGCGGCCCGGGCCGCATGGGCCGCCCCCCTGGCTACGTGCGTGGCAGACGGCATGCACCAGATAATTCAGACTAGCCCCGAAGCCTATTGCAATTTGGCGGAGCAAGAACGGTGCAAAATGTGCATTGCAGGAGCTGTGAGCGGTGCCAGTGGGTCCGCAGCCGCTCACGAGAGACGCGACGAGACACAGCTTCTCGTCAGGCTAAGCCAAGGAGAAGCTGCGAGTGGCCTTCTCTTCGGCACGACAGGTTGCGGTGAGCGGCAAGGTGAGAATGCAAGCCCTCTTTTTTCATTCCCCGGAGTAACTCAGAGCTCCGGCAGGCACCAATGGCCACCGTCAGTGGGGAGAGCCTTGCCAGTAGGCGTTCTGACGCAGGGTGCATTCAGGCACGTAGCCAGGGGGGGGGGGGGGGGGGGCGGGTGGTGCCCATGGGCTTGCCCCCCCCCCCCCCCCGAATACTTCCATTTTGCTGGGACTACCTCTCCCCCCTTCCCCTTATACAGCATTTTGTCATGGACGCCCCCCCCCCCCACCCACCCACCCGAAACAAAATCCTGGCTACGTGCCTGCGTGCATTGCTGGGTGTTGAAATGCAGATAGCGCCACACACCGCCGCACGGCCACACTGCAGAGCACGCACTGCGATGGTCATCATCTACAGATGGGTAGCGGTAGCAGTGACAGTAGGTTGCGGAGGCTCTCTGTTGTACTAAAAGAGTTTTGTTTTAATGCACCCGACAGTGCGCGTGCAATGCAACACTTGGTTGAGTTAAAAAAAAAAAAACGTTTCGTCGCCGCACATATGTTTTACAGAACGCGAGCGGCCATAACAGGGTTCTTCAGGAATGGATAGACCCTTTTTGCGTCCCTTTTTTGTCCATTTCATATTTCGACACTTGGATAATTCTGACATTTTTGCCGGTCCATGTGAGATCCGAATTAACGATGTTTTACCGTATTACCTCATCTTAATCAACATGCGTGAGAATTGTCTTTCTAGTGCTTTCCTGGAACTCGCATTTGTGTAGGAAAATTTGCCCATCGATTGACGAGTGGATGAATCCCCCTTATGGAGTGTTTATTGGAGTGAATCAGAAAATGTCTAATATGTTCCTTGACTTACAGTACAGTTGAATCTCATTAATTCGAACAAGAGGGGGAACGAATATTTGCTCGAATAATGCGGAGTTCAAACTAACGGTAGTCTTTTCTAATGAGGTGCTAAAATGTCACGTGTTGTGAAGGAGTGCACGGCAACAGCTTTCGAGATTTGATATTGCGTTGGGCGTTGCCGCACATCACGAATGCGCGATACTGAGAATAAAGTTTGCAGACTGTAATAACTGCACGGCTAATAAAGCATAACTTTCACCCAGGAGACATGGAGAGAAAGCAGAGCCGCATCACTACGCACTTTCCGGCTACACTATCGTGCTACCGTGTTAGCAATTGACGGCCGCAGTGTATACGGGTGTCTAATAATAACATCAACATGGCACTCATACAGAAACGTGATGGTAGCTTTCCACTTTCTTTAGGATTTTTGCCTTGGTATGAAGATCCTTTGCCGCATAGTTCCCCCGACTCGCTATAACGGACGAAAGTAAAGTGCTGCAAAAAGCGTGTGTGCGACACCACTAAATCAGAAAAGCTGTAAATTATGCAGCTTTGGATGCCATGCGCCACACAACGACCAAGTTTCCCGTGGCACAGGGAAGACGTGATGCCGGCGGCATTAGCGATATTTGCCTGTATTTTCACAACTTGAACATGCACTTTTCCCCCAAAAATAGGTCTTCATAAATAGATGCACGTTACAGTTCAAATGAAAAACCGAAACTGAAATGAAAAATGGCAAAAAATACTCGGTGTAAGGTGGTCAGTACAACTGTCATTGTGATCAGATTTATTTACGTTCGCCATTTTGGCATTGGTTTCATACTTTCACACACATTTACTCGTGTTAAAGGGTGTTGCACTTTGCCCATGTATTGTTTTTAGTTGTTTCATGTACGCTGAACTTGCTCTGGGGCGTTTGATCCTCAACGAGAAACGGGATATTAGTTATACGCTTGCGGCGCCATCGTTCAAATTAACCTTTGCACATTTTATTCGTTTGAATTACCTGGAGCTTTCTCCCTTTCAGATACATACAGTACAGTCAAATTTCGTTAATTCGAAATCGAGGGGGACTGAACATTTTTTTTTAGTAAAGGAGAGTGTGAATTACCGCGAGTTTCCTCCCATAGAGACACATAGGATGGGACCTGCATGTTAGTTTTAATAATCTGCAATTTTAAATTAAGAGAGTATGAATTCATGAAATTCAACTGTACAACTCTCCCTTTTCTTGCATGTAATAAAATGCATTATATTTGATCTTAGATGCTGCTGAGGACCTTGCTGGGGATCCTGCTGAGCATCTTGCTGAGCATCTTGCTGGGGATCCTGCTGTGGATCCTGCTGTGGATGCAGAGCTGGTGAATCTTCGAGAACTGCGCCTTCATAAGGGACAGCGGGTAATGGGTTCTGTGTCTTCCCGTGTTCGCAACCTCTGGGTTTACATTCGGTCCGTACCCGTTTCTAGAAGGTTCAACCAACGGACCTTATTGTGTTCGCTGGGTGAAGGACATTCCAAGCTGTAGAGTTCAGTACAGCAATGTTTATCGCTGGACACGTCAGTCGAACTGTTCGACTGACGTGTTCAGTGATTTACGTTGCTGTACTGTCGTACTGTTTGGTTGTTTTTCGGGTTGCCTCCCTACCGTTCTCGCAATTGACGCATACTCAGGTTAGAATTAAAAACAGGGCCGTTTTAAGCGGTGTTGTGCACGTTACTCTCCAAAAGTAACGAGATACCGTTACTCGTTACTTGGCCTTCAAAGTAACTAAATACGGTTACTCGTTCCTTTTCTAGAAAAGTAACTAAATACGTTACCTCGTTACCGAAATAGTAACTAGGTAGAAGTAACTCGTTACTTGTAACGCGTTACGTACATGTCTGCTTGAGACCAATTAGGTTGCGGACTTTGGTCATCGAACTCTCTGCGTTGAATTGGAGTAATGCTTAAGTACAAATTTCTTTGCTTGTTTTTTCCGCATTTGAAAACATGCTCCGGTACATGGTTTTCAGGTGCATGTTTGGCATCAAATGATCAGACATCTGTGGCCAATAGAATATAGCTTCACTTGGCTTATTTTACCACCCTTTTATGTCAATCATCTAGATAATTCTAACAAATTGCTAGTTCCCAATGCGGTCAAATTAATGGAAGTTTACTATAACAGTACTTCTCCAGGCAACTTCCACAAGATGAATGACCAGCTCTATGGCACTATTTATATATTTTACTATCAGAGGCACCAGACCCGCATCACAGCAGTCACCACAGATGGCACCACAGCTTGGCCTGCTCGGGCAATGCCTCTCGTGGCACGGGGAGAAATGATGACGTGTCAGAGGATGCAGCCATCGGTCCTGTAGCTGCTACGTCCAAACAAGAATGCACTGCATATCAGCACAACTATAACAAGATGATGAATATACAGCTAGCTGAACCTCGTTGATATGTTCCCAGTTGATACGTTTTCCCTGCTGTTTCTTTCACGAACGGCAATCCTATTAATCTTCCGTAGGGGTATATGTATTCATTTCCTAGCAATGAAAGTTCACATGAAGAAAAATTTGTAATTGCTTTGTGTCTCAAATAACTGACCCCCTCTGCCAAAGAGCATTATTTGCGGTTACATTTTTTCTTATCACGCCTTCATTTACGAGGTCCCTTAAAAAACATATTAAGGATGTTGTGCTGTAGTGTGAACTGAACCGGGGGCGGCCCGGGCCGCATGGGCCGCCCCCTGGCTATGTGCGTGGCAGACGGCATGCACCAGATAATTCAGACTAGCCCCAAAGCCTATTGCAATTTGGCGGAGCAAGAACGGTGCAAAATGTGCATTGCAGGAGCTGTGAGTGGTGCCAGTGGGTCCGCAGCCGCTCATGAGAGACGCGACGAGACACAGCTTCTCGTCAGGCTAAGCCAAGGAGAAGCTGCGAGTGGCCTTCTCTTCGGCACGGCAGGTTGCGGTGAGCGGCAAGGTGAGAATGCAAGCCCTCTTTTTTCATTCCCCGGCGTAACTCAGAGCTCCGGCAGGCACCAATGGCCACCGTCAGTGGGGAGAGCCTTGCCAGTAGGCGTTCTGAGGCAGCGTGCATTCAGGCACGTAGCCAGGGTGGGGGAGGGGGGGGGGCGGGTGGTGCCTATGGGGCTTGCCCCCCCCCCCCTCCCCCCGAATACTTCCATTTTGCTGGGACTACCTCTCCCCCCTTCCCTTGTACAGCATTTTGTCATGGACGCCCCCCCCCCCACCCACCCCGAAACAAAATCCTGGCTACGTGCCTGCGTGCATTGCTGGGTGTTGAAATGCAGATAGCGCCACACACCGCTGCAAGGCCACACTGCAGAGCACGCACTGCGATGGTCATCATCTACAGATGGGTAGCGGTAGCAGTGACAGTAGGTTGCGAGGCTCTCGTTGTACTAAAAGAGTTTTGTTTTAATGCACCCGACAGTGCACGTGCAATGCAACACTTGGTTGAGTTTAAAAAAAAAACGTTTCGTCGCCGCACATATGTCTTACAGAACGCGAGCGGCCATAACAGGGTTCTTCAGGAATGGATAGACCCTTTTTGCGTCCCTTTTTTGTCCTTTCATATTTCGACACTTGGATAATTCTGACATTTTTGCCGGTCCTTGAGATCCGAATTACGATGTTTTACCGTATTACCTCATCTTAATCAACATGCGTGAGAATTGTCTTTCTAGTGCTTTCCTGGAACTCGCATTTGTGTAGGAAAATTTGCCCATCGATTGACGAGTGGATGAATCCCCCTTATGGAGTGTTTATTGGAGTAATCAGAAATGTCTAATATGTTCCTTGACTTACAGTACAGTTGAATCTCATTAATTCGAACAAGAGGCGGACGAATATTTGTCGAATAATGCGTGAACTCCGGAAAGCCACAGAACAGACAACAGGCGTCTTGAGGAGAAGCTCGAGCGGTCGGAGCACACGAACCGTCGCCTGACGAATGCCCTACTGCTGAAGATTGGTGAGATTCCGGTATTAAAATAAGGTTTTCACAGTTTTTTATTTCACATTATTGTATTTTTAATGTACAGAAGCAACAGCTAACAGCACAAAGCTGCCTTGGTCACCTGTGAGGGCCCCAAAATGCTGCCACTACTATGCCTGTAGCATCCACTTCAAAAGCGTCCCAAGTGCCCTCTTTCGTGGCCGCCGTTCAAGGTAGATTTATATTGTGAATATTTTGTATAAGCTTTCTGGAAAAAAACATTGGAGCATAAAAGCTCTCTAAGTGCTTTTGTGCTACACTGCTTTGCAGATAGTCCTTAAAAGTTTTGGTAATGCCAGCAAGGGTGGCAAAGGTGCGAGTGATAGGATCTTCAAGCCGATAGCATTTCAAGGGACGATAGTAGCCACAAAGGCTTATTGTCAACACACTGATGTGTGCCAAAGTACTACTGTATAAGCTCCGAAGAAAGCAGTGCAGTGAATTCTCTTAATCTGAACATTTGCTGACAGAGCAAGCGTCCGAATTTTTGGGAGTGGTCGTGGTGGCTAGACGTGCCTCCTTCTCCCTGTCGGCTTGCCTTGCATGATTCACGTCTACGAGTCTCTTGAGATTGGTTCACCCTATAAAGCTATCGCTTGAAAACTATGACAGACTACTAGCAATGGGTAACTGACCACCCATCTTGTTTCCAGTTTGTCAAGGCTGCTTCCGCTGCTTCAACTATTTCGGTTTCTAGAGCGAAGATGATTGGAAGTCAGCAGCAGTTCACCTAACTTTCCAGAAAATATAAGGTCGCATGTGTGGGTTTCTTAGCAACATTGGTGTGCAATAGGAGTTTGGTTTGATGTAAAGGATGAAAAGTGTAGGTTATAGGCCGGGCCAAAAACAGAGCCTTGCGATGTGCAGCAAAGCAAAGAAAACCTCACCACGCGAATGGAGTGCAGTAGTGCGCCCTAAACTTGAGACCAATTAGGTTGCGGACTTTGGTCATCGAACTCTCTGCGTTGAATTGGAGTAATGCTTAAGTACAAATTTCTTGCTTGTTTTTTCCACATTTGAAACATGCTCCGGTACATGGTTCAGGTGTGCATGTTGGCAGCAAATGATCAGACATCTGTGGCAATAAAAATAAGTTCACTTGCCTTATTTTACCACCCTTTTATGTAATCATCTAGATAATTAACAACTTTGCAGTGCCCAATGCGGTCAAATAATGGAAGTTCACCATAACAGTACTCCCCCAGGCAACTTCCACAATATGAATGACCAGCTCTATGGCACTATTTATATATTTTACTATCAGAGGCACCAGACCCAGCATCACAGCAGTCACCACTGATGGCACCACAGCTGGCCTGCTCGGGCAACGCCTCTCGTGGCACGGGGAGAAGTGATGACGTGCCAGAGGATGCAGCCGTCGGTTCTGTAGCTGGTACGTCCAAACAAGAATGCACTGCATATCTGCACAACTATAACAAGATGATGAATATACAACTAGCTTAACCTCGTTGATATGTTCCCAGTTGATACGTTTTCCCTGCTGTTTCTTTCACGAACGGCAGTCCTATTAATCTTCCGTAGGGGTTTATGTATTATTTTCCTAGCAATGAAAGTTCACATGAAGAAAAATTGGTAATTGCTTTCTGTCTCAAATAACTGACCCCCTCTGCCAAAGAGCATTATTTGCGGATACATTTTCTCTTATCACGCCGTCATTTACGAGGTCCCTTAAAAAACATATCAAGGATGTTGTACTGTAGTGTGAACTGAACCGGGGGCGGCCCGGGCCGCATGGGCCGCCCCCCTGGCTAACGTGTGTGGCAGACGGCATGCACCGAATAATTCAGACTAGCCCGAAGCCTATTGCAATTTCGCGAGCAAGAACGGTGCAAAAGTGTGCATTGCAGGAGCTGTGAGCGGTGCCAGTGGGTCCGCAGCCGCTCTCGAGAGACGCGACGAGACACAGCTCTCGTCTGTATACAAGCTTCTCCGTTCATACAGCAGTCAGTCAATTTCGTTAATTCGAATCGAGGGGACCGAACATTTTTTAATTAAGAGAGTTTGAATACCGCGAGTTCTCCATAGAGAGCATAGATGGGACTGCATGTTAGTTTTAATATCGCAAGTTTAAATTAAGAGAGTATGAATTCATGAGATTTGCACCTGTCAACTCCTCACCTTTTCTTGCATGTAATAAAATGCATTATATTTAATCTTAGATGCTGCTGAGGACCTTGCTGGGGATCCTGCTGAGCATCTTGCTGAGCATCTTGCTGGGGATCCTGCTGTGGATCCTGCTGTGGATGCTGGCAACACTGCTGGACCTGCACCTCTGGATGTAGTAGGTGACCAGGTGAGGCTATTCGCATGTTTCGTAAATGCTAATGAGCTATGTACAAGCAATGTGCTTTTGCTTTTAGATGATTGTTTGAATAGCATAACCTGTCTCACATATAGGAGAGGGCATCAACAGTTTTTTTTTTCTCATAGCCACATGGAGTTGGTCTCAGGTTTGCACTCATCGGACGTCTTTATGTACTTTCATAAACAAAAATTCTTGGGACGCGCGAGTGGCAACTAAAGCACATCACTGCGCCACTTGCATGGTTTTGAGACTACAGAGGAGCGCATGTGCGTCCTTCTACTCTTTCAAGCATGTGTGTTCTTCCGCTCCTCTGTGACATAGTGCATACCCTAGAATTTTACGTGAGGGGCCGCCTCGGAAGCCATTGTGATGGGCATCTGCCATGAAGGCTGCAACTAGAGCTAGCGCTTCTGAATTTGAGGCTCATAAAGCCGAGCATAAATGCTTAACTTTAGAACAAACTAAGCTTAATTTCCTTTGTTGTATTTCTTGCTGCATGTGCCTGTCACAGGCTTCGCTATCAGTTTGAAACTGAGGTATCGCGAGCTCTGAACAGCAATACCTCTCCCGGTAAGCCATCATATTCACAGTGGCTGTTGGTAAAAGATTAGTGCCCGTTCAGTGATGACAAGTGCGAACGTTGTTGTGTTCAAGAATAAAGGCGGGAGAGTAAAAACGTGATTGCCTTAAGGGAACTGGAGGGAACATATCTATAAAAGTCCGGGCACTTGATTGCGCTACCTACTAATGCATTCAGAATGTCGTGGACAAAAAGCGAGTTTCATTTCCAACTGTGCTGATTTCATGTTTCTTTTCATATCGTGATTATTAGGGCCTGCTTTCTTATATATCTATATAGCAACAGGCCATGGGCTGTTGACTAATTTATCCTATGGATGTTGTGATCTCCAGTCGCGACACACGTAGCAGAGGCATTTCACAGCTGCCGCCGAAGCGCTGACTCTAGGTATATTTTCTTTACATAAAATGCAAAGAACACACATGCCTGCAAGCATGGTAGGATGCACATGCAATTTTCCATGTCCCCAACACCAAGCGAGCCTCCGGCAGATGGTGCCGCCATGCGCATTAGTAGGAAAAATTGTTGACATAAATCGTGGGGATATTTGTTTGCATTACTATATCACTTACTACTTGAAATACTGTTCTGGCTACTTGCAGCGTTACCTGGGCCATGGGATATATGTTCCAGACCACAAATTCGTGTCGGCCAAAAAAAATGCCCCAACCGACTCGCGGTTTTGTGGGCTTCTACTTCGCCAGTTGTACACGCACGACGAAATGATCAACAGAAGCATGACCGGTCAACCTTCCCGTCGCAACCTTAAGAAGGGTGCTGCGAAGAGGAAGCCCCTCACTCCTGCAAAGGTGGAAGCCGTGAAGGGTGAGTGTTGGTTTTATTTATGCTTACTTCCTGGGGTCAACATTTCAAGATGAATGACACGATAGGCCTAAAGCAGGATGCTCAATTGTTTAGGATGTGTATACCACTATATATGCATTAACAAATTGCAGATTTCGGCGTTTTACTGTGCAGAGGTTGACCTGGTAGTGTAGTATTTGCATACTCATTTTTTTAGAATTATGGTCTAAATATTGAACTGCTGTTGACTCGCAGGTTTAGGTCGTGCCACTACAGTGTCCATTCAGTCTAGAGAGCTTAGCTGCAAATAGCTAGGCATTGAATAAAAGCATATACCACACAAGTATTGCTGCAAAGAATACAGCTGTAGGGTTGCTGTATTTATGTACAAATCAACCCACTGTCAATGATTGTAAATTATTGGTCAAACCCTCTCTGTGAGATATGACTCTTCGTGGATATAAAATGTTGCGGCTGGGCACACATAACCATATTACACTGCTCATATTCGTAGGAAACTTTAACAACTACTAATTGTCTTCATCTATACATTTCTTATGCTTTCGCAGTTGGCTTGTCCGACTACATCAAGGGTAGAAGAACAGCCGTGGCCGATGGGGATCGCCTCGACAAATTGAAGACTATCCTGTCGAACTTCTTCAGCGAAAAGAACAGGCCAGAAAGGGAGCCGCGTAAGCCAAAGGCAGGAGCACAAACTCTGCCGGTGGATGACCCAGCAGTTTAAATAAACGTCCTGGTTTTATCTTGTTACAGAAAATGTATATGGCGGCACTTTATTTTCTCAGCGTTTGACTTCTCAGACCCACGGAATGTGTTGTCACACCTGAGATTTTTAAACCAACATGGTTATTAGATGTGAAACAAACTGGTTCAATTCAAAATTTATTCCCAGCTAGTTCACTGCCGATTTGAAATAAACCGGCGTATCCCGATCGGGAATGAACCGGGTTCATTCCCGATTTGGAACGTACCGGTTCATTTACGGGTAGCATACTGGTTCAGGAACGGTTCAATTCCCAGATTCCATCCCGGTAAGACTCACCGATATGATCGCTGGTTCGATAATCCATATTGAAACCCGATAATAAAACCAATAAGGAAATTCATATCGTTTTTTTCAGTAGGGATACTCATTAATAAACACTGAAATAGTGCAAATTTGTCAATTATACTCACAAATTGCCAGTGGTAGCCACTTAAAGCCAATATGGTATAAAATGTATGCTATGTAGTTCGTTCTTTGTTTAGTATGGAAGAAACGGTGTGGCCGACTCCGAGCTTAGGCGAAAACGTTCTGTTTATTTCGCGTGCCGTCGCGCTTGTGACAGTGAGTTACGTCGTCGTCTTTGTAGGCGCAGTAAGTATGTCCAGCGTCGCGCTGGACATATTGTCCTCTACATCCTCCAAGCCAAGCAATAGCCACTGGAAATCATTCCAGTTCGTAAACATAGAAACATTTCATAATTATGATTACTTGTTCTTAATAGCCATTTACGCCTATCAAATTGAAAATGGATGCTTAGAGCCAATAAAAGCCACCTGAAGTGATTTTCATCCATAAACACTGAAATAGCATAGAATTGTCAACTCTATTCGCGAAAAGTCATTCGTAGTAATTTGAAGCCAATCTGATAAAAATAGGTGATAATGGCCAAAAATAGCAACATGAAGCATTCCAGTTTGTAGAAAAAGAAATAGCTGCTATATATAAATACTGTCACTTATGCCCATTTGTAGCCAATTCAAGCCAACCAGGTCAGGAACATATGCTTATAGCCAATAATAGCCCATCCAAGCAAACTTTGTCAAGGGTAGGTGCTGTAGCCTTAATAGGCAGTTAAAGTCATTCAAATCAATACACGCTCCAATTTCATAGATTGTAAGTAATAGTTGCTGTTAGCCATGTATACATATTTCAAGCCAATCTAACAGAAATACATGCTTATAGCCAATAACCGCCATTAGAAGTCATTTTCATTCATAAACACTGAAATGGCACAGAATTGTCAACTATATTAACGGATAGCCATTCGTCGTCATTTCAAGCCAATCTGGTGAAAAATAGATGCCAATAGCCAAAAAGAGCCACATGAAGCCATTCATGCTTGTAGACACCGAAATGGCTAATTATTGTCAATACTAGTCACTTATCGCCATTTGTAGGCATTTCAAGCCAGCCAGGGCAAGAATAGATGCTTATCGTCAATTATAGCTAATTAAAGCCAACCAAGTAAAGAAGAGATGCCTATAGACCTTTCCAAGAAAGAGCGTATGGCCGGTGCCATTTCCAGTGTTCGTGCGTATGGCGCGTGCTTTGCTCGTTTTCCGGAGCGACGCACACTCCCGTGCTGAGGTGTGGAGATCGCACGCTGGGCTGTGGATTTGTAAACATTGGAAAGGTCTATAGCCAACATTATTGTCGTGCTACAAAAGAGAAATGGAGCAGAAGAAGAAAACGTCGAGGAAGCAGGGCGGTGGAGAAGGGGGAGAAGGAGAAGAAGACGAAGGGGTCTTGTTCGGCCGTAACCCGTCCAGGTGGAAGCATACCCAGCGACGTCCTGAGGGTGCTCCTGTCGGGTGAAATATCAGCTTGGCGGTGTGCAACCAGAGCATCAACATCCTGCACGCACGAGGCATTCGGCAGCGAGCCGAAGTAGCCGCTGGGGGGAACGAGCAACGACTTCGGCGGTGTCCCGGAGCAGAACACCCCAGACCATCACCAAGGAACACAAGGAACACCACTCACCGAGAACCAAGTTCGGTTGAAAACCAGACCGAACCAAGACCCCCCAGCCACACGAGGACGGACTGAAAGTGAGACCGCTTCTTACTTGTACATTTGTATATAACTAAAACGTTTATTATTATTTTTTTAAATATATATGTCTTGATCAATGCTCACGGTGTGACTGAATTCCTCCTTCGGCGGTTTGACCTGAACCTATAGCATCATAATTATCCAGGTGTAGTCATTCAAATCTATACACGCTCCAATAGCATAAATTGTGTATAATAGTTGGTGGCATCCATGTAAAGCCATTTCGAGCCAATCTAATAAAAATAGATGCTTATAGCTAATAATAGCCATTCGAAGTCATTTTCGTTCAGAAAGACCGAAATAGCACAGAATTGTCAACTAAATTTACGAATAGCCATTCGCAGCCATTTGAAGCCAGTCTGGTAAAAAATAGATGCTAATAGCCAAGAATACCCGCATGAAGCCATTCCAGTTTGTAGACAAAGAAATAACTTCAAATAATAAATACTATTCACTTAGCCATTTATAGCCAATTCAAGAAAACCAGGTCAGGAACAGATGCTTATAGCCAATAATAGCCAGTGCCCGCCAACTATGTCAAGGATAGGTGCTGATGCCGATAATATGCAGTTAAAGTCATTCAAATCTATACAAGCTCCAATTGCATAGATTGTAAGTAGTAGTTGCTGTTAGCCATGTACAGCCATTTCAAGCCAATCTAATAAAAATCGATGCTTTTTGACAGTAACAGCCATTTGAAGTCATTTTCATCCATACAAACCGAAATAGCACACAATCGTCAACTATAATCACGCATTTGTAGCCATTTCAAGTCGATCTGGTGAAAAATAGATGCCAATAGCCAAAAAGAGCACCATGAAGCCATTCATATTTGTAGACACAGAAATAACTAATATTTATCAATGCTAATCACTTATAGCCATTTGTAGCCAATTAAAGCCAACCAGGTCAGGAATAGAAGCCTATACTCAATAATGAAACAATTCAATCCAACCATGTAAAGAATAGATGCCTATTGCCAATAATAGCCAGTTGATGTCAATCAAATCCATGCACACTCCAATTGCATAAACTGCCAATAGTCGCTGATAGATATGTATAGCCATTTCAGGCTGATTTCGCCAAGAAATGCCCGGAGCCTATAGTAGCCACTTGAATCCATTCGTAATCAAAACGTCATAAATAATATGTCACTAATAGTGACTAATATTCAATCTGGAGCGATCTAAGGTGATTTTGTTAAGACGAGATGGTATTGCCCACAATAGCCACTTGGAGCCATTTTCATTAACATATTCCAAAAGCCAATAATATCCTCTTGAAGCTAAACCCACACCTGAAACACCAGTGCCTCAGGAGTGTGAATAAATGTCGCTAATTGTTATTCAGAGCTAAGTGAAACTGATCAGCTGAAGAATAGTTCCCAAAAACAAAAGCAGCCTCTTGAAGCCATTATCACATTTAAGAACATGAATATCCCAATATAGTTAAATTTGAGCTAATTATAATGCCTTGAAGTTGCCCTAACATAAAAATAGTCAAAGAACTAGAAATAATGACTAATAGCAAATACCGTAGAGACTAATATAGGGAACTCCGGTGTAAAATGGGAAACGGAAGTAGAAAGCGATCCTGGCGGTATGGAGTGAACAACTCGCCACTTTCCCCGGAAATGAATCAAGTGGGTGTGACTCACTAGAGAAATTGATAGTCTCTGAAATAATTCCTTTTTTTGATGGAGCAAAGGGAGCATAAGCTCGTGATATTGGTCCTCGTGGTATTTTGATGTCAAAATTGAGTGTGTTGTATACACAAGTCAGGATTTGTATAGCGATTTTGTACAATCAAAATAATTATTAACCTTTTCTGAGCTTGTTGATTTATTTGTTTTATTCCTACCGAAACATGTACCCAGGCAGCACACTTGCTTGGGCTAGCTGGAGCCAGGATTGGGCCTTGGCCGTAGTAGACTGGACCGGGACCGCCCAGGGAATTCAGTGAACTGCCAGCCTGGTGTCTCACCGTATTTCCCGGGCACCGGTATGCCACGGAACTGCCAGGGAAGGGATTTATGTGGCGTTCCTTGTATTTTCTTGGTCCGAGCCGACCAGGGTAGACAGGCGGCTACCAACATTTAAGGATTTTGTGGCGCTTCACTGTATTCACTGGCCCCAGGATTCTACGGAACTGCCCGGGAGTGGTTTCGGGTGTCGTTTATTTTTGCAAGATTCAGCGCGCCAAGGAACGACGGACAATTACCGTCGTTCATTATTTTTTGGCTGGAGCTTTCTTTTCATCGGACCCTTAAGTACTCGATACGGCCACTTTTACTTACATAAACGTAAAATGTGTTTTTAGCTGGCGCTTAAATTCATTTAATTTAATTTCATTCATTATAACATAGCCCGTGACATAGCTTCTTCTACGAGTTCTGCGCTTAGACCTTTGGCCAGGACCCGTTTCCTCCTGTTTTCTTCAAGAATATTGCGTTTGTCGGCGGGACGCGAACGTCGGGCTTTATTGACACGGCCGTGCCGACAGTACATCGCAACCGCAAGCAGGGTCCGCAAAACAGCACCATGTCTGATTTCACAAAAACGCCAAAAACAAGAAACTGTTGCACTGCATGTGTAAATTAGAAAATACAATACAACACATTTAATCAAATTCCAGAGGCCGGTGTTTATTCCAGAACGAAGTAACTAATCGCAAATCAGTCGGCGCTTCAAGAAAAATAACGTAAAAAAATGTTGCTCAACTAAATCTGCATACCTTGCAGCGGCGTTGAACACGCACGTTCAATTATGCGTTCGCTCAGACCCCGCGTTTGTTTTCAGACTGAAAAAAATAACCGGGTGCTTGAGTCAAACTCACCGTTCCAACTTTAAATAAATAACAAAAATATGTTTCACACGCTACGTAATTGCAGCCTGGTGGTGCGTTTTATTCGCGAAAGCGAAATTGCCTTAGAAGCTTCAAGCAAAAAATGCTTTCTAAAACCGGCATGTGCTAAGCCTTTAGTTTTTCAAATGAAACGCGACACGCGAAACTTCGACACTAGAAAGGCTTAGATGTTGGCTGGTGTTTCTAAGTTCGAGAAGAGGCAAGACTGCTCTCGCTGCACCTACGTCAAAACGTAGTGTCGCAGTATGAGAAACTGATTTTTAGTATTTATTTAAAGTGGGAACAATCCATCTGACTCACCTGACACCGCCGACACACGTGAAATACGGTCCGCAAAAACCGCACCACAAAGTTACGAAAGCCTTGGCCACGCGTGGCGTAAAGCAAAAACGTTGTATGTGCAGGTGGCGCTAGTGATCAAGTACATAAAAAGGTTTATTTCATGGAAAATCGCATTCACTGATCAGTGATCGCATTAAAGGGGTCATGAAACGCTTTTCCAACTTTTTCCTGTTTAGCTTTCCTCCTCAACTCATAAATCGCGCATTCCACCAAACAGTTCAAAAAGACGAAAAGAGGGGAGGGCCCTGTTGCTCGGAATCTGGTTTGTGTACCCGGACAGAGCCATTCTCCCCCTAGAAGATTAGACCGTCACTCAAAATTCAGAGAAAACTTGCTTTTCCCAACCCGTTCACCCCGAAGCTGACAGTGCTGTGGAAGCTACGTGCTCGTTGGGCCAGCCACACTTGCCACGTGATCACGCTCCTTCGCGCATGCCCACGCGCAGAGAATGAGGTCAGGTGATGAGAGGGAGGCGGCTGATTAGTCCGGTAAGCGCGTAGCTTCCACCACAATGTCAGCTTAGTGGTGAAGGGAATAAGTGAGGTCCGGTTTCGTGTGACGTGCGTTTGGACCCGATGATGCGCTTTTGGGACCGCGGATGTATCACAGTGAAAAGGAAGATAGCTTACGAAGGGGAGGAGGTACGAAATAGTCCGCTGTGTTTTAAAATTTTCGCACTGAAAGTCAGGCTTTTGACTTTCTACTTTTTTTCTTTTGGCCCACTGAACGATGTCCTATTAGCAAAATCCCAATCTAAAATGATTTATCCCAACCCAAAATGCGTTTCATGGGCCCTTTAATGTCACTGATGCGTACAATGCATGGAATCGAAACAAAAGAAAGGGATACCGCGAATGTAAATATTTATTTACATTCTAATTTTCATCTCAATATTAAGCAAGCCGGATTTTTATCCACGTTTGGATAGGTTCCACGTGGCCTCATGTTTATCAGAATTTGTAAATACGAAATAGGCTTAGCTTAGGCAGTCAAAACATAGATCTACCCTGCCATCTATTACACAATAGAAAACCTGTGGCAATCATTTCTTTGTTCTATGACACTTTATTCTCTCTTTCACCATAAATGCGAGCGAAGGAGAGCTCGTGACGTGTCCAACATCGATCTCACATTGCTTTCGCTCGCACTGAGCGTGAAACGAAGTGTAGGATATGTAGGACACGTTTCGGCGGTGCACGCGTCGACTGTTCAGAACTAATTTGTTCTACGTCGTCAAGGTTAGCGTAACTTCTGCAGGGCTCCAATTTTGTCAAATCTGGGGGAGCACGTGCAAATTAGAGGCAACACAAAGCCTCGTGGGCGTGCTCTTGTTCTTAGTTTTCTGAATGCGCTGATCGCGTGCGCTGAAAACAGCCTGTAGCTATGGCTCCAGAAACAAAATAGGGTGTGTGTATGTTTATGCAGCCTAGAATTTGGTCTGCCTCAACGGCCGACGAGTCTCCCAGCTGTAGATGAAAAATTTTGCCAATGCAGTACAACCGATAGCGCGGGGTCTTTAACGTGCATCACGCAGTAATGATACACGACAGCGCGCCTGTAGTATGTTCATCCAGATCCTCCTGCAATATGAAAGCCCCAATAGGAGCGCCTCGCCGAGGCAGTGGCTGGTAGGGGCGCTTTGTGCGCTTTGTGAGATTCCAATCTACCCAAGGGGAGAACTCACTCGGGGCTCAGCTGAAGTGCAACACACGCTTATTAGTTTTCGGTTTCGCGGTGGAGAGCAGTTCATCAGCATAATGTCACGGCTACTGATTTAGAAAATACTGTCTGAGAGAGACTGGCCAGAGTCAAGCCAATGATTTTGACCGTTAAAGTGCAAGGTCCGTGCCATCCTTCTAATTAATGAATGCGCTCTTCACCGCACTTTTTCTTTCAAACTTGAGACTTGGGTGTAACTTTAACATTTGTTTATTTGTACAGTGCCTGTTCTAAAATTTTACACCATAAACAACTGATAACAAAAACAGTGATGAGCATGCTTGCTTCGAGCCTTCGTGACCATATCTCTGGGCGTGATGCCGATGAAGCGCACTCTTTGGCTAAACCTAGACCAAAAGCTGTTCCAAAGTTCAGAACCAGTTGAGCCCCGAGTGAGAGTCCTTTCCTCGAGGCAGAGCTGAATCACACGAAGCGCACATAGCTCTTCCGACCACTGCCATCTCATCCACGCACTTTCAGTAGGTCTTTTATATTGAACGAGACTGGAAATACCACCAAGACCGTTTGGATAGCCTTTCTTCTGTGTTATAATTTAATTAGGAGCATGATTTATAGTTCATGTAAAACATATTTGCTCAACATGCATCACTGTTTATCCTGTTCCTTCTCCAGGTGCTGCTATTCAGCTCTACGTCGTGGCCATGAAGTGGCCGTGGGGTGAACCATCGACAATTGCTGTCATTAGTACTTGGATAGGCAGAGCCACCTGCTAGCTGTGAAGCCCAGTTACCAGGCAGCAGATACTCGACCAGCTACCAGCCTTACCCAGCATCCAGCCTTTGTCGCTCTAGTGGGACTCGGGCATTATGTCCGAGTTATATGCGGGTTATATGCATTCGAACATGCGGGTTATATGCATTCGAACTGCGGGGAACATTCCTTGCGCAGAGTGCCCCGCAGCCTACATCGGCGAGACGAAGAACTTTCCCGAGCGTATCCGCCAACACAAGAACGACGTGCGGAAATTTGACAGTGAGCGCAGCGCCATCGCCGAACATTGCGATACCCTAGACCATCGCATTGACTTCGCGAATGCGCACCTGGTGGTCAGAGAGCCCAATTTTCGAAGAATACTTTTCTTGGAATCGTGGCAAATCCAGCACATGCCAGGAAACCTCAACAGGTCGCTGGGCGCTTTGTCCTCTCTGTACGCGCATGGCCTCCGTGACCTGACTTAAAAGCTGAAGAGACGACCACCTCCATAGCTAAAAAAAGTTATTTTACAATTTTTCAATTTCCTAATTTCTTCTTTTTTAAATTTATTTTCCTTTCTTCTCTTTTGAAGACGAAGAGGTTAGGAGCAGCTGCTGTGTCCACGTGCCTTCAGTCACCCCTGAAGAAGAAACCGAGTTGGTTTTGAAACGTCGGGTTGCCTTTCAAATTTTGGTTGGAGATACATTTTCGGACTTTGACAATTATCTATTTCGGTGTGGGTGAATGCACATGGCTTCAACTGGTTATTATTGGCTATCAGCCTCCACTTTTATATATATTTGCTAGATATTGCTACAAATATTATTAATGAGTAATGCAAACTGAGCTATTTCTGTTTAAAAACTGGAATGACTTCAGGTGGCTATTATTATTATTATTATTATTATTATTATTATTATTATTATTATTTATTGATACTACTATCTCCTTCGGGAGATGTGGTAGGAGGGGGTACATAATGTTGTATAAAGGCATAAATTTCTAGTCATTTTAGCACACGTGAATAAGGCAATCAATGTCATCATTATACAGTATTGAATAAAAATTGAAACAAAAAACAAGCAACAACAAAAACCTATGAGAAATACCGTCAATCGCAGGAGTTAAACTGCGGAGGTTAGCAATAAGTGATGGCTCAGATGAAGCATTTATTATATGACTGGGTAGGGCATTCCAATCATGAATGGTCCTTGGGAAAAATGAGAACTTAAATACATCGACCCAACAGCTGCATTCTAGTAATGATCTACAATTAAAATTTCGTGTGGGGTAATTATGAAGAGCGGGTGAAATATATGTAGAGCTGTCAATATTAAATCGGTTGTTTAGTAGGTCGAGCAAAAATGTTAATCTTTGAAACATGCGTCTATGGGTTAATGGGCTAATGCTAGAACACACATATAGTTCGGAAACCGGGTATTGTCTCTGAAATTTGTTGTATATGGAACGCAAGCCTTTTTTCTGAATGGATTCAAGTGAATTTATGTTGGTTTTACTAAACGGGTCCCAAACAACAGACGCGGACTCTAATATAGGCAGAACAAACGTTTTATAGGCTGTTAATTTTACATCCGATGAGGTTTGCTTTAAATTTCGCCGGAGAAACCAGAGCTTAGTTAATGCCTTGCAAACAATGTACTTAATATGGGTGTTCCAACGCAGGTCGTTTGAAAAGATTACACCGAGGTTTCTATAGGAAGTCACTTCGGCTAGGGCAGTATTGTTAATGGCATAATTATAGGAAAGAAAACTAATTTTGCGGGTTATATGCATTCGAACACATTTGTTAACATTTAGTGACATCTGCCACGAGTCACACCAATCGCGGATCTTGGATAAGCAGCTGCTAAGCAAGGTCTGGTCACTAACATCATTTATCTCAGTGAAGATAACAACATCGTTCGCAAATAAACATGCTCGCACAGGAATCTTAGCAGTGATTTCGTTTATAAATATTGAAAAAAAAATCAAAGGCCCAAGGACAGACCCTTGTGGAACGCCTGATAGCACAGAGACTGGCGAGGATGCACTAGAGTTTATCTGAACGTACTGTTTTCTTTCTAGCAAGTAATTTTCAAGCCAGGAGTAGATGATATCGTTGTGCACGATTGATTTAAGTTTTAGAAGCAGTTTACATTGTGACACTCTGTCAAACGCTTTGGCGAGGTCAAGAAAAATTACATCAACCTGTTTAGAACGATTTAATATTTCAACAAAATCATGGACGGTTTCAAGTAATTGCGTCGTGGTTGAAAGGCCATGACGAAAACCATGTTGATTCATGTTAAAAAGGTGTGACTTTCTAAATACGCTGCCAAATGTTTAAAAACAACGTGCTCTAAGAGTTTAGAGCAGTAAGGAAACAAAGAAATTGGAAAGAAGTTCCCAGGCAAGAGATGAGATCCAAACTTGTGAACGGGAACGATCTTGGCAATTTTCCATTCTTCAGGAATAACGGACTCCGACAATTATTTTTTAGATATTATATAAAGATATTTTGAGCACCATTATGCGTAGCGAACGAGGAACATATTTGGAAAGCCGTCGTGACCAGCAGCTTTTTTTTGTCGAAAGATTAAGCAACTCTGAAAACAGTCCCTCGGGTGATGATAAAAATATCGGGTAACACTGATAGGTTGGGTGACAGGTTTAGACAAGGAATAATGCCGTTATCTAAGGTGAAAACAGACGAAAAATAATCATTGAAACATTCAGCGATGGCGCAGTCGTCCGTAACTAATCTGTCCGAAACCATAAGTTTGGAAGTGTCTTTTCGAGCCGGGGACAAAGACCTCCAAAACTTATCGGGTGATTGAACGTGTGCAAAGTTATATTGTTATACTTATTTTTTTATATATTTCTGACCAGATTGGCTCAATGTATACTAATGGCTGTTAGTCAGTATAATAGCAATAATCTGCTCTCTGAGTGTTTAAGAATGAGAATGGCTTCAAGTGGCTATTATTGGCTATAAGCACCTATTTTTGAATAGATTGGCTGCAAATGGCTACAAACCGCTATAAGTAGATCACTATATCTTGAGCTATTTTTATATTTACAAAATGGAACGGCTTCAAGTGGATAATGTTGGCTATTTGTATTTATTCTTGACCAGATATAATTGAAATGGCTGCTGATGGATATTGATGAGATCATTAAACAATTATGTGGTATTTTGGTGCTTAAAAATGAGCAAGGCTTCAAGCGTCTATTATTGGCGTATGCATCAAATTTCAGACAAATTTGATAAAACGGCTACAAATGGCCATTAGTGACTAGTGTTGATATTTATGGGTGTTTTAGTGTTTACTGACTGGAATGACTTTAAGTGGCTATTGTTGGCTATTAGCATCTATTTCTGACCAGATTAGCGTCCAATGGCTAGCAGTGGCTTTTATTGAGTATAATAGACAATTCTGTGCTATTTCAGTGTTTACGGATGAAAATGTCCACAAGTGGCTATTACTGGCTATACGCATTTATTTTTATTGCAATGACTTGATTTGGCTACAAATGGCTATTAGTTATTAGTGTTGATAGGTATGAGCGATTTTTACGTTTACCAACTGAAATGGCTTTAAGTGGCTATTGTTGGCTATTATCTATTTCTGAACAGATTTGCTTCAAATGGCAAGCAATGGCTATTAGTGAGCATAATTGACAATTATGTGCTATTTCAGTGTTTAAAGATAAAAATGGCCACAAGTGGCTATTACTGCCTATAAGCATTTTTTTTAAATTGGAATGGCTCTATTTGGCTACAAATGGCTATTAGTGATTAGTGTTGATAGGTATGATCGATGTTTGTGTTTACCAACGGGAATGGCTTTAAGTGGCTATTGTTGGATATTATCATCTATTTCTGACCAGATTGGCTTCAAATGGCTAGCGATGGCTATTAGTGAGTATAATTGAGAATTGTGTGCTATTTCGGTGTTTATGGATGAAAAAGGCAACAAGTGGCTATTACTGGCTATAACCATTTATATTTATTGAAATGGCTTGAAATAGCTACAAATTGCTATTAGTGGCTAGTCTTGATAGTTATGAGCAATTTTAGTGGTTACTAACCTGTTTACTAATAGCCAACAACGGCTTCTAGTAGCCGTTGTTTGCTATTATCATTCATTTTTCATCAGATTGGTTTCAACTGGCTAGCAAAGGCTATAGGCAGTATAATTGTAAGTATTCATGAATACCCTTTCATAGCCATTCAATGGATATTCACGAATAGCCATTCATAGCCATTCGAAGCCAATGTGGTAAAAATAGATGATGATAACCAGAAATAGTCACTTGAAGCCATTCCAGTTTGTGGACAAATAAATAGCCGCTAATTATAAATACTAGTCACTTATAACCATTGCTCGCCAATTCAAGCCAACAAGAAGAGGAACAGATGCTTATAACCAATAATAGCGAATCCAAGCAAACCTTGTCAAGGATAAGTGCTATAGCGAAAAATATCCAGCTGAAGTCATTCAGAACTATACACACTCCAATTGCATAAATTGTAAATAATAATTGCTGATAGCCATGTATAGCCATTTCAAGCCAATCTAAAAAAATAGATGCTTATATCCATTATTAGCCATTTGAAGTCATTTTCAATCACAATCACCGAAATAGCATAGAATTGTCAATTATATTCACGAATAGCCATTCATAACCATTTGAAGCCAGTCTGGCAAAAAATAGTAAGTAATAGCCAAAACTAGCCCCATGAGGCCATTTCAGTTTGTAGACAAAGAAATAGCTGCTAATTATAAATTCTAATCACCTTAAGCCATTTGTAGCCAATTCAAGCCACCCAGGTGAGGAACAGATGATTATAGCCAATAATAGCAAATACAAGCCAACCAAGTCAAGAATAGATGCCTATAGCCAATAATATCCAGTTGAAATCATTGAAATCTATACACACTCCAATTGCATAAATTCTAAATAATAGTTGCTGATAGCCATGTATAGCCATTTGAAGTCAATCTAATAAAAATATATGCTAATAGCCAATAATATCTATTTGAAGTCATTTTCAATCATAATATCCGAAATATCATTGAATTGTCAACTATATTCACGAATCGCCATTCATAGCCATTTGAAGCCCGTCTGGTAAAAAATAGATGGGGATAGCCAAAACTAGCCACATGAAGCCATTTCAAATCTATACACACTCCAATTGCATAAAGTGCAATCCCATAAAATTTTTGTCATGATAGACAATATACCCTATTTCATAAGTATTTGTACCAAGTAACTGCCACTGTCCACCATAATAGTGAACACTTGAATCACTTCAGCCATTCAAAACATCATGAATAGCCATTCAACTGATAATAGTCATGCATATCACTAGAATTATTCCCCAACCTGCCTATACTTCGAATTATCAAGAGCCATATTATTGAAGCTAACACGCCATCAAATAACTCAAAATAGTGACCAATGGTCAGTAAACGTAACTAGAAGTCATTTGAACTACATTCTGCCATATCAAATTTTGATCAAAAAGCCAAAAATAGGCATTGAAAGCCAACTCAGTCTGCGCGCCATCAAATAACTCAAAATAGTTAAAAAGAGTCATTGATAGTCATCAAAAGTCATTTGGAACCGAAATCCGCCATATAATTAGGAACTAAAATCAAATAGCAAATAATAGTCATTCAAATCCAATCTGACACATAACCTCAAAAATATCACGAAATGGTTACTAAAGGTCATTAAAGTCTATCACAAGTGGAACTACCTAATAAACAGCTGCTTGGTCTGTATGCCCCGAAATAGCTTAGGATATTGGCCCAGAGCCATTAATAGCCCTTGGAAGGTAATCTAGTGTATACTCGTCCAAATAACTCAGAAGAACAATTCAATAGTCAGTGCGGTCATTAGAGGCTAACCAAGCCCCCCAAACGACAGATAATACTGAACCGGACACTATTTCTACTTCCTTATGAATACTGGCTCCTCGTTAAACAGCCAGTGTAGCATTTACTGCCTGTAATTACTACGTCGTGTAGCATTTCGAGCCTTATTGGAAGTGAATCTCATATAATTTAAAATAATGACCCCTGGAGCAATTACATATTAGAATTGCTGTGCTTTATTTCTAACTGCAAAGAGCCAGTCACTACAGTAGAAACAGCCATTGCCTTTAGAGCGGTCCATAAACAGTAAACTTATTAGAAAGTGACTAATTGCCATTAGGCCATTTGTACCAGGTGTAACACGTAGGTACATTTAATCTAAATACTTACTGCTAATATGAAGCGCACCTCATTATTAGAAATACCGTGTATCAACTCTTGCTCAATTGAAATCGGCAGACCGATTTGCCATATATTCAATATTTCTGATAGTGTGAAGAGAAAAAAATGGTGTAGCGAATGGCTGTTATGTTTTTAATTTCGAGCTCATAGTTTACCATCCCACACCGAGAGATGGCAGCACTTCTGTGTCTCCCAACAACCCCACGTATTTCGGCTCCAGTTTCCAGTAGTGGTAGTCAATGGTATTTGCTAATAGCCTGAAATTGGCATTTAACTACACAGGGTCCATATGAAAACAGAGTTTACTTATTTCCATATGAACTTTTTTGAACACATCAATTAATACAAAAGTGCCATAACCAAGTGTTTCCCAATTTTATTCGGTAGCTTTGTGTTTTTTTAACGATAGTGTAAGGGGGGAAGAGTGGAGCACACTACTGATATCAATTTAATTTTCGGCACCGAGTTGACCACTCCACGCCAAGAGATGGCACCACTCCTGTGTCTCCCGGCAAACCTATGCATTTTTGGTGGAGTTTCCTGTATTAGTCTCAACGGTAATTGGTGAGACAGTCTTCGACGTCGCTCATCGCCAGACGGTGAGACAATCTCGTCTTAAACGGATGGCTGGGTCTTGAAGAAGTATGATGCTAAGCACGCAATCGCTTAATATGGGGCAGTCGAGCAGCAGTCAAGTCCCATGGCAATCGCCCTGTCGTGGCCGGCGTGATCGAATTTTGTTTCATCGGATCGAAGTCCGAAAGTACAAGGACGGTACATACGTCCCACGAAGCGGCCGCCATCCCGGCGGCGCGGAAAACCACTCGCCTTGCTGTCGTCGCCCGGCAGTCCCCGGGCTGCAAATCGCCTCACTTCCCAGATGAAACAGGCACCGTTCCTCCAGTGGCCCGTGCCGTACCGCTATGCCAAGCGTTTTTTACCACTTTTCAATGAACGAATGGACATATCAAGTTGACTAAAAAATTTGCCACGCAGCGTCGCTAGCAGTACGGTTACCATGGCAACGTCCCAGGTCCAAAATGGAGATCACTATCGGCGCTTGTGACGTCGTGCATCTAGATAATTTTGCGTCGAGTAGCTACTCTGGCAGCTACGCTGCCATATACAGTGACTCTAGCGGGAATCGCCGAACCTTAACAATGCATGGAACTCAGCGCCCGCCCTCTTCTCTGCCAACTCAAACGCGTGGCTGTGTCGAAACATTGGCGACATATAATCGGCTGCAGATCACGTTACCGCTTTTTCTAGCTGCGAGTTGAGAGGGTAAACATTTTTTTTTCCTCTGAATTGTTTCTGCGACCGCAATTGCGGAGAGAAAAAAAAAAAATCAACGCGTATTTTATAGGTTATGAATGTCAAGGAATAATTCAAAGTTGTATTTATTGAATGTAGAATAATTGCTGGATCGCCCCTTTAAGGTTAGCGTAGCTTCCACTGTGCATGCAGCGGCGCGGCATCACTGCGAGAGCGCGTGGCTTTGTTCCGACTCATCTGCAAGCGCTCGCGCCCCTAGCTTTGCCAGAGTTGGAGAACTGTGAAAGCTAGAGCGCCTCAATGCCCGTCTGTTTAGGGTGATGACATCCTTTGCAGTTCCCGATGCCGACAGCACGGGCTCAAAGAGAAAATGTATAGAAATCATGAAAAAGAAAACGTCGCCGTAGCACTGCCGACGCCAGGAGTGCGTGCAGGGAGACACTTTTTCACGCGCTTTAGAAACAAAGGAAAAATTATGCGTTTGGAACAAAAGGGCCAGATGTCATCACTCTAAGCAAAACATACATGAAGGCTTTCTAGTGAAAGCTGAGTAAGTTTTGACAACGTAGCTTAAAATAGCTGACGCTGTGCATACAGGAGGCCCGATTCGCACACGGCGTTACCACCGCCGTTAAAAAGTTGCATATTGTGAACAATCAAAGGAGGTCGTTCTTGCCGGAGAATATCAGCGAACCTCTTTGCCTCATGCAGCTGAATTATTACCTGTGAGTCTGAGTGTCTTTGAACTGTTCTTATCGCAGATGAATTCATGGTTCAAGTAGCACACTGCGCCGTTTATCATAAATTCATCAAAAACAAATATATTAATATTGACTTTTTTTAATTATAAAGCATAGAAATAAAATTTACCGATAAATCTATAAATAGTCGATGAAAGGGTGGAAGCTATTAAGGTTAAACTCATATTTGACGCCTAGGCATACTATAAAATAAAATTCCTTGGGGACGTTTGCCTCAGTAATCCTTCCCATTCATTCGCAGATGCTGATGTACAGAGATATTTTTGACATGGCAGCATGTTCTTAGATACTATTCATGACCAAGGTTTTTCTTCGAATCTTTTTTGTTTATAAGCCGGATTTGTTTTTTGCGCATGAACAAAAAGAAAAAAATAGGGGTGGAGGAGATAATTTTTGTTTTTGCTAAATGGTAACTGTAGGTTTGATTAAGCAAACAATCGCGAGTGAGATCTTCCATGTCCTGTTTGTTTTCTACCTTGTCCTCGTATTTTGTGTATTTTTAACCAGAATAGACCCTTTTCAAAAGTCAGAGTCATCTTGTGGCAGTCCCATGAGCTCCAATATTGCCTCTCTAATGGCGGTGATAGGAGATCATGCTCGGCTAAACCAAGCACCCTCGAGTTCATGAGTCGAAGGTGACGTAAGAGGACCAACACCTTTTCCCCTTTCTGCTCTATGCTTTCGAAGACGTTCGCATTTTCTGGTGTAGAGAAACTGTGTCGAACTGTGTAGTGCCGCCATTAAAGCGTCGGGTTTGGCTCTGCACAAGGTGGGTAGACTGACTTTCGGGAAGGGTCTATTGCGCGATTATGTTTGGCGCCGTAGGCTGCGTATTCTCAGAACCGCTCTGATTTTTTTCTTCCCAAAACAAAGATCATGATTGTGTGGAATTGAGGTTGAACGTGCATCCTCGCGAATTTCTCCCTGGTAGTGAAACCAACGCTTTAATGCAGTAACTCAAGTGGTCAATATCGGTGACGCCAATGGCCTTTGGAAGTAAACTGTAAGGACGCGCCGATCTGGGTACTCCCTACATGAAACCGTGTAGTTTTTCAATAACGTCTAAAATTCTCGCTTGAAAGGGCCGGAGCGAATGAGCGATAGAGAAGATGGCTATCAGACATAGCTGACATGTGTCGCTATTGTTGGCTACTGATTGGTATTTCTAGTTACTCTTTTTTTTCTAACTAAAACCTCCGCGCTATGAAACTAACACGGAGAAGCGAACGGTCGCGGCGAATGCCGTCACACGCAATCTATGAATAGGTTTGCCTGTATCATTGTTATAGCGGGCTACTCGGTACTGCGGACGTGGAAGAGTGATTTAAATTATAAGATAGAAGATAAAACAGAGCCAAATTGGAGTTCAGTTTATGGTGGTTTAAGAATATTGTACTCCTGACAAACGTAGGCATTGAAACAGGGGAGAAGTAAAGAAACTGCCGCGGCTTCCTTAGGTGTAGCATTCAAATCCTAAGAAGCTTACCCATTTTTGTAGACAGGCGCGTCACACGTCGGGAAGGCTGGAGAGTCGGATGTAATCTGCAGATTAAAGAAATAAGGCAACAATTCGGAAAACTCCCCCCGATGCGAATATTGCGACGCGAGTCACGAACGCTCTTGCACGCACTGATTTCCCGAGCGGAGTGACTGAAACTGAGTGAAAAACTAAATATTACCTTAATAAATTAGGCAAAGGCACTTCGGATCCCGAGCGACTGATTCCCTCATTCAATGGAAGACGAATGAAACGGTGAGAGCGTGTGCACGTGACCGTCAAGACCGCGAAGGAGCGAGACCTTTCGTTTTTCTCTAATCTCGGCTCGTGACCTGAACTGCGCGCTATTATAAAAAAAAAAAAAATGGGCCTCGTTTTTTTTTTTTTTTTTTTTTTTTTTTAATTGGGCAGTTCCGAAGGCTACGACAGGAGGAAAAAAAGAGAAAGACAATGTTTATTTTAACACGCCTTGTCCGGCGCTCCATACGATAAGGAGTATTCACTGGGCGCCATATTTGTGGGTGCTGTCTAGAGCGCATGTTCAGAACGAGCCCACATTATAAGGCTGCTAAGACCGGCAATCTTGAGGGTGCGAAATGCACGTTACAAAAGAACTGTGAAAGCTCGCCATCAGCACGCGCTTAGCAGTCGCGCACACAGCTATGGCCGCCAGTGAATACTTCCTATTAGCCCCGTCCGCGACCGAAAGCGTCGCTGTGGTCGGCCTTCCGCGATTGGCCGAACGCTGACTATGACGTCGGAAAGGGGATTTTCATCGACGGAAATAATTGGAATGAAAGAACTTTAATTTTGACGGTGTTGGCAGTGTTCCTTTTAGAGCGCAATGATTTCAAGCTTCCACCATGCTAATAACAAACACCATCGAACTTGTTGTTTGCAAGGTAATGACGTCACAAGGGGGAACCACAGGAGGGCGCCACCAAAACTTCTCGCCGCTAATAGGACGGAGCAAATTATGCAACATAATCGTAATCGTAATGGTAATCTTTATTGGCTCAGGAGAGCCGTGGCACCGCGGAAAGGCGACAGCCCGTACCATGGAGGCCCGCGGTGCCACGTCTAGTGATGATGATGATGAGATGATATATACAAAGGGTGGACGACGCGGTCTTCTCAACATCGCAAGCCCCGTTGCTTGAAAGTTCGGGGTTCGCCAAGACATTTCTATTAGCTGTGAGAAGTGTCTTGGCAAAGGGTGGTGTGCGGAGGCTTCACCGTGCATGTCCCGTGACCGGATGTTGCGAGACCGTATAGTCGGGGGGATCAACGATGAGGCGATACAGCGGCGGCTTTTGGAACTTCCGGACCTGACCCTCGACCTCCCGAAGAAGACTGCCATCGCGATGGAAGCAGCGACGAAGGATTCGCAGCTGCTATCGACACCAAGACTGCCGAGCGTTGCGGCTGAAGACGCAGTGTCACATGATGCTTCTACCACCTCTACTGCTGCCGCTGCATCGAAATGAAAACAAAGGACTGGCGCCATTTCCTGTTTTCACTGCGGGGGTGAGCACTTCGCCACCCAGTGTCGACACGCAAGTAGCATCTGTCACAAATGTCGGGGAAAGGGCCATCTTTCACGAGTTTGCAAGGAGAATGCGAGCTTCGGTGGCCGAGCGCCGCCAACCAGGCCACAACGATCGGTCCACGCCGTGGGCGAAAGCGTGAAGGGTGTCTCGCCGCCGGAGGTCTACGAGATGTGGCAACTGGGGGCCCGTGCAGTCGATGGCGAGCCTTTTCGGGTGGAAGTTTCGGTGAACGGGATTCCGTTACTGATGGAACTCGACACAGGGGCCAGCGTGTCCGTCGTGTCGGAAGAAACACTTCGCCAACGATTCCCGCCGTTGCGGCTCGACCTGTCGAGCGTCATGCTGAAGAGCTACTCGGGTGAACTATCTCCAGTGCGTGGAAGCCTCGCTGCAACCCTACAGCTTGGAGACCGCCGGTGCCAGGACATTCTGTACGTCGTGCCGGGTGCCTTTCCGTCCCTACTTGGGCGGGGGTGGATGAAGGGTCTCGGCATTGAGTTGCGTGGGGCAAAAGAAATAAACGTGGTAACGTCTGTTCAAGATGTCATCGCTAAGTACTCGAGTGTTTTCAATGATGGCCTAGGAACTTTCAAGGGCGTGGCTGCAAGGATAACTATAAAAGACGACGCTAGGCCAAGGTTTTTCAAGCCTCGGCCAGTCCCGTTCGCGATGCTCGACAAGGTTAACGAGGAGCTGCAGCGTATGGAACGGGAGGGAGTCCTGCGTGCCGTGAGGACGTCGGAATGGGCCGCGCCTATCGTTCCAGTCCTGAAGCGAAGTGGACAGGTTCGCATCTGTGGGGATTTCAAGGTCACGGTAAATCCTGTGACTGTGCCTGAGAAGTACCCGATTCCTCGGGTAGAAGACCTGTTTGCCAAGCTGAGTTGGGGCAAGAAGTTCAGCAAGCTGGACTTGAAGGATGCCTACCTACAAGTTGCGCTGGATGAAGAATCCTCAAAATTGGTGACCATCAATACTCCTTGCGGTCTATACAAATACACGCGCCTGCCATTTGGTGTGACATCGGCACCATCGATTTTCCAGCGTGAAATGGACAACCTGTTGCAGGACCTCAAGCACGTCGTCGTGTATTTTGACGACATCCTTGTGACTGGCGAGAATGACCACGATCACCTGCAGAACCTAGAAAATGTACTAAATCGTCTGCAGGAAGCTGGGCTGAAGCTTAAGCTAGACAAGTGCACTTTCTTGACTCCCAAGGTTGAATATTTGGGTCATGTCGTCACCTCGGCGGGTTTCCAACCAAATCCGGAGAAAACTGAGGCTGTCCTGAAAGCACCGAGACCTACAGATGTCAAGATGTTGCAAAGCTATCTGAGACTAGTTAATATTTACCGGCGGTTCCTGCCAAACTTGTCCAGTGTGCTGCACCCATTGAATCGTCTCCTGGCGGCAAAGACGCCGTGGTCTTGGGGTGCTGAGCAAGAAGAAGCTTTCCGTAAGAGCAAGGAGTTGCTGCTTTCTGCCGCGGTGCTGGTGCATTATGACACAAAGAAAGCTGTTGTGCTGATCTGCGATGCATCACCGTACGGAGTTGGGGCTGTGCTAGCTCATCGTGAAGATTCAGGCGCTGAGCGGCCGATTGCGTTTGCTCCTAGAACTCTCTCACCAGCTGAGCACAACTACAGCCAGCTCGATAAGGAAGCCCTGGCCCTCATCTTTGGCGTGACAAAATTTCGGCAATACCTCTGGGGACGTGACTTTGAAGCTGTCATAGATCACAAGCCTTTGTTTTGATTGCTAGCTGCGGACAAGCCTGCGGCCGAGACCTGTTCACCGCGTGTCCTGCGTTGGGCGCTGATGCTGTCTGCATACCGCTACAAGCTGATATACAGGCCTGGTACAAGCATAGCGAACGCAGACGCCCTCAACCGTTTGCCACTGCCTGTCCCTGCACACCCCATCGCGCGGCCAGCCGAAGTGTTCATGCTTGAGAACGCCTGTCCCAAGGTGTTACTTGCGTCTGTTGTGGCCGAGGCTACATCAAAGGACCCGACCTTGGCGAGGCTTCGAGATGCGTTGTGGTCTGGAGCTGAGCTGCACGACCCAGAGTTAAGACCGTACGCAGGCCGAGCCACTCAGCTGAGTGTACAAGAAAGTTGCATACTCTTGGGGTCGAGGGTAATCATTCCAGGAGTCTCGCAACTAGATGTGCTGCGACTCCTGCATGAAGGCCACCCAGGAATTGCTAAAATGAAGGCCGTCGCACGTAGCCATGTCTGGTGGACATCTTTGGAGGATGATATTACTGCGACAGTACGAGGATGCCGTGTATGCCAATGAACCAACGTGTTGCGCGGCCAGTACCAATGATGCCATGGCCGTTTCCAGAGAAGCATTGGTCTCGGCTGCATATCGATTTCGCAGGACCACTTAACAACCGGTACTTGCTTATAGTGGTCGATGCATACTCGAAATGGATCGAGGTCGTTCCACTGTCTACGCCGTCAGCAGAAGCCACAATTCCTTGCTTACGACTTATGTTCGCAAGTCACGGGCTGCCGGACCTTATCGTATCCGACAACGTGCCAGCATTTGTCAGCGGCACTTTTAGGAACTTCCTACAAAAGATTGGCATAAGGCACGTTCTAACGCCGCCCTATCACCCAGCATCGAATGGTGCTGCGGAGCGTGCAGTCCAGACCATTAAGTCTAAGTTGAACAAAGCCGCTAGCGGTAACTTCACCTGTCAGCTGGCCCGCATCTTGTTGAACTACAGGACTACACCGCACGAGATCCACAGGATCTACACCAGCAGAACTGCTTATGGGACGCAGGTTGAAGACAGCGCTGACGTTGCTGCATCCAGACATGAGGTCAGCGGTGTAAGAAAGGCAGCTTAGGCAGAAGATGGCGCATGACAAGAGCGCTCGACTGGTACCACCTGCCCAGATAGGAGATGCAGTTTATGCGCGCAACTTTCGTCCGGGTCCACCATGGGTCCCGGCAACGGTGATCGAGACGCCGAGCGAGCAGATCATAGACGTGACACTACCAGGGGTGCTATGTTGCGCTTTTGGGACTCCCAGGAGACTTGGAAGAAGGAAGTGACGTCAACGGTTCGGATGTTAAAGATCCCATTTAAACAAACAAATTTGGAATTTGACTTGGACCGCTGTCCAGGTGTTAGGACCACACCTTGGCGATAGACTTCCTGAGAGGCGGAAGGAAGTGAGAGCAAAGCATGCCGACATTTCGAACAGTATTTTATACAAAATAATTCAAAAGTGATAGAAAGGCGCACAGGACGTACACACAGTTGAAAGAAGGAAAGAAAAAGAGAATCAAAAGTCAAATCGAGGTTGGCATACAGTTTTGGAGGGGGAGAGCCGAGTCAGGGTCCCAAGATGCCGGTGGGCGTCAGGTTCGTTGCGCCGCCAGTCGGGGTCGAGAAGTCGTGGTGGCTTGGGTGTTGTAGTGACGCACAGCACTCACTCACAAGCACTCACAAACCCCCGTCGAATACTTCTCGGTGGTCGAACAACCATACCCCCGCGGACCTGCTCAGCGCCGAACATTCCACACCGACGCCGCCTTGCTCCGGCGTTCCAACGTTCTACTCCCCGCCTCGCGCGCCCGGGATCTCCTCTCCGCCGGAGCACGCGCCGGGGCACGCGCTCCTGTCCTCGGCGCTCGCGCACCCCACTCGCAAACACGAAAACGAACAACACAATAACCATTGAAGGACAAAAATAGTTATTGAATTCTGTGACACTACCCCTTATTTCAAAAAATATTCACGCAGGAATATTTAAAAAAAAAACATCACAAAATTCAATGCGCACTATCTCTTCACGTTTTACCACTGCTATTCCTCAAGAACGTCCTAAAACGATGCAATCAGTAACAATTCACACAACATTTCAATGTATTTCTAGTCCTATCCGCTTTGCTTACTGCAAATTAACCGGTTTCACCGTACATTAATTTTTTATAGTATAACTCTACACTCGACTGAGGTATCCTTTCCCGACAGTTAGAAACATTGCGGTACACCAATATTGACTGCGAAAACATGCACATACAAACTATATCTGTACTTACGTTACACGAACACCGAAATTACTTCATGCTGCAAAATATTTTAGGTATGATTCAATAAAGTTCTTCTATAACACTTTCCAACTCGGTTCTCTAGAATATTGTTTACCAACACCCAAAAATACAGAACAGCGCAGCTGCACTTAAGGACGCAATAAAAAACAAAGCAAAAAAAAAACCAAGTTCACAAACAAAACACGCACCCACATATAATCCTTCAATAGAATGCTCCAAAAAAGCTCATCCAGTTTCCAAAGCAATATTCGTTTCATGTGTTCAACCAGTAATAAAACAAATGAAACTAACCTGCATGAATTGTTTTACGGTGCACTGGACAGACATGGCACATCAAAGACGTTTCCACATTAAGTGGCTTACGGTCGTGTGTATGATTGTCCTGCTGATGCTTTCTCGGATCAGCAGCAACAGGCACTTCGTTTCTCGAACTGTGTACCCTGTTATTTGAAGCACTGTGCGTCTTTTTCAACAGCCTGCGTCTTCGAGCGTTGCTCTTTCTGACGCAAACAGGCTTTCCGCTGTGGCGTTGAGCAGCCAATCTGTTACTTCTCAACGATGAGGAGTTGACCACATGGACGTTATGATCACTTGTTCGCTGTGCTCGCCGAACATTCTGCCTGGGCCGAAACCGCTTCACAAGAACTTCGCTGTGAGAGACTCGGCTTTTCCACAGACACCGGCTACGGTCGCTTCTTCCTCGAAGCTTTCTCTTCACCTTGTGGTTCAACAGGTTTCTCGGTAGACTTGCTTTCGTCGCAGGTCTGATTCTAGTGACTTTCTTCCTTCTGCGTTTCTTCATCTTACGGGCAACTTGTGAGCCGCTGCTACCTTCTGGGTCTCTATCACCTGTTATCTCTTGAAAATCAAGACTGGCCACCAACTCAGCCGTTTCATTACTTTCCCAAACGTCACCAGCTCGTACCCATTCTCTAGAAGGCTCCGTTCTGTTTTTTGCCACTCTGGCTTCTCCACGGCAACGATCACTGGTCCTTCCAGTTGTCGACATGGCAACTGTTTCATCCAAGGAATACTGAACTTTCCTGCCCTCTTTGATTTCATCTTTCATCGCTGCAAGTCCTGCAGGCTTTTTCATTACCACCTCATCCGCAGCTTGACCGATACTGGTCCTCTTGACTTTCACATCTCGCTTACTCTTCAGTGGACTCTCAGAGTTTCTCCTCTTGGATATCTTTCCGACACGGTCGAAGAGCCCCTTTAGACTGCTGTCTTCTTTTTGTAGTGTCGCATGTTCCTCGGGCTTCTCAGGTGCACCTTCAATTATGGGCACTCTCAGCGGGGTGGCGTTCTTTGCCGCCTGTCTCTGGGACCTTGTCTCCATGGCTGCTGTGGCACGAGCCTCTACATCTTGCTTCTCATCGTGAGGCAAACCCACTTCATTTTTCTCCGGCCTATTCCAGCCAGCTTCCGGTTCGCTGGGAGCGCGCACGTTAGGGAGGTTACCCAAAATCAGGTCGTATAAAGGGTTCTCCATACACTTAGCCAAAACGTTCCCACTGTAGAAAGGAGTCTCAACATGCACCCTGGCCTCAGGCAAGACCCTTGCAGTCCCGTCCACTAAGTACACAAGACTCGACGTTCCGGTCAGGTTGTCATCTGGTACGAGGCTTCGGCGCACTACGACAGTGTTGCAGCCCGTGTCACGCAAAACAGTGACAGCCTGTCCGTGTAGTCTTCCGGCAGCTACAGGCATTTCCCCCATCAGGCGAGAAGTCCCAAACACTGCGTTTACCACCGGCACCTTGGTGCCGTCCCTTAGCTCGACATAGCCACCTTTCACACGACCGGATACTGCGTCCAGCTCCTCCCTGCTTGCTTGAACACAGGAAACTTGCGATCCTCCGTCCCGGTTCCAACATTGACTGGACGTGTGACCGAACTTTCCGCAATTTCGGCAGGTCCCAGCTTGGCTGCTCGGTTTCTGACCGTTTTTGCACTGTGCCGCTAGGTGTCCACTTCTGCCGCAAAGAAAACATTTCCTAAGAAGTTTACTGGCATTGTAATGTTGACCGTTCGATGTCGGTCGAGATCCACTTGCCACAGAGTCTGCTGTAGCCTCCTCTCTCCTGGCCGGCTCCTGTTCTTGCGCCTCCAGATAGCGGTCTGCGAGGTCAGCCATTTCACCTAGCTGTTTGCTCTTTCTTTCTCTTAAGAAAAGCGACATTTTTGACGGAACGCTCCGAACGAACTGCTCCGTGAGCAGCAAATTCCGTAAGGCGGCAAAATCCTTCGCCGTCCCGGACAGGTCGACCCAACGGTCAAACAGGCTAGACAGCCTTGCCGCATATTGTGTACCGGTTTCCCCTTTTTCCGGCTTAGCACTTCTAAACTTGTCTCGGAAACCGTCCGCAGTTAACCGAAACCTCTGCAGGAGCGCTTTCTTTACGTTATCGTATTCAACAGAATCCTCCGGGGTTAGCCTAGAAAAGACTCCAAGTGCCTCCCCTGCCAAGCATACGCTAAGCGCAGTAGCCCAGTGTTCGCGGGGCCACATCTGCCCGCTCGCTAGTCTCTCAAAGCGCATCAGGTAGGCATCGAGGTCGTCTTTCTTCTCGTCGAAGGTGGGCAGCCAACGCTGAGGACTCTTCCATAGCGTTGTCCCGGTCCCATTTTCGGCGGAACTAGTGGTAACAGGGATCGGCGACGCGTTCTGTAATTCTTGCAGCCTGATCCTCAGCTCTAGGCTTCGGTGCTCCGCTTTGACACTCCTCTCTTGCTCCTGCGCCCTCGCGGCTCTCGTATTCTCCCTCTCTTGGTCCACCCATTCCTTCAGGGCCGAACCCTTGAGCCCGAGCTCTTTTCCGCAGGCCATTAGCTCGTGGAGCTCCATGGCTGAAATCGCGCGGACCTTTTGCTGGATAGTCTGACTCTAGAACCTCTCCTCTGCTCCCGATCGGTAAGCCGGGTTGTGTGCTCCCGCAACGGCGTCAGCCTCACAACGCGCTCCCTACGGCGTGGCAAAACTCACTCGCTCACCCTCCTCCTCTCAGGATAGATCGTCACAGTGGACAGCATGTCCTGTCGCGGACGCCAGTTTGTCACAGGTTCGGATGTTAAAGATCCCATTTAAACAAACAAATTTGGAATTTGACTTGGACCGCTGTCCAGGTGTTAGGACCACACCTTGGCGATAGACTTCCTGAGAGGCGGAAGGAAGTGAGAGCAAAGCATGCCGACATTTCGAACAGTATTTTATACAAAATAATTCAAAAGTGATAGAAAGGCGCACAGGACGTACACACAGTTGAAAGAAGGAAAGAAAAAGAAAATCAAAAGTCAAATCGAGGTTGTCATACAGTTTTGGAGGGGGAGAGCCGAGTCAGGGTCCCAAGATGCCGGTGGGCGTCAGGTTCGTTGCGCCGCCAGTCGGGGTCGAGAAGTCGTGGTGGCTTGGGTGTTGTAGTGACGCACAGCACTCACTCACAAGCACTCACAAACCCCCGTCGAATACTTCTCGGTGGTCGAACAACCATACCCCCGCGGACCTGCTCAGCGCCGAACATTCCACACCGACGCCGCCTTGCTCCGGCGTTCCAACGTTCTCTCCCCGCCTCGCGCGCCCGGGATCTCCTCTCCGCCGGAGCACGCGCCGGGGCACGCGCTCCTGTCCTCGGCGCTCGCGCACCCCACTCGCAAACACGAAAACGAACAACACAATAACCATTGAAGGACAAAAATAGTTATTGAATTCTGTGACACCCAGCATCGAATGGTGCTGCGGAGCGTGCAGTCCAGACCATTAAGTCTAAGTTGAACAAAGCCGCTAGCGGTAACTTCACCTGTCAGCTGGCCCGCATCTTGTTGAACTACAGGACTACACCGCACGAGATCACAGGATCTACACCAGCAGAACTGCTTATGGGACGCAGGTTGAAGACAGCGCTGACGTTGCTGCATCCAGACATGAGGTCAGCGGTGTAAGAAAGGCAGCTTAGGCAGAAGATGGCGCATGACAAGAGCGCTCGACTGGTACCACCTGCCCAGATAGGAGATGCAGTTTATGCGCGCAACTTTCGTCCGGGTCCACCATGGGTCCCGGCAACGGTGATCGAGACGCCGAGCGAGCAGATCATAGACGTGACACTACCAGGGGTGCTATGTTGCGCTTTTGGGACTCCCAGGAGACTTGGAAGAAGGAAGTGACGTCAACGGCTAGAGCAACGCAGATTGGATGTTGACAGAAGAAAACAAAATCAACATCCAATCTGCATTTGCTGCGTTGTTGACGTCACTTCCCTCTCCCTAGTCTCCTGGGAGTGCAAAAAGCGCAACATAGCCCCCCAGGGCTAGAACGTAGCGCCGCGGTCACCCGGTGTAGCTTCCTGGCATCGTCGTCCAAAGTGCATCGTCATTTCGCTCGTCGTCTTCGGACGTTCGACATCAACGATCCGACAAATCACGCGCATAAAAAAGCGCAAGTTGATTGAAAACATCGTTATTCCAGAAAAAAAAAAAAACATCAGGGAGGAAAGAAGGTGTTTATCTCAATTCCAGGATTCCAGTGGCCTCCAACGCTGCGGTGGCAATCTCTACCAGCCGATGCTGGCGCGCAGGGTCATCGCTGCGCAGGATGGCGTCCCACTGCTCACTTCACGTGTCGAGATGGGGCCTATAGTTGGTGTGTGTTAGCATGCCTAGGGTGTTTCAATGTCCTTCTGTTCAGGGTGATGCCACCCTTTGTAGTACCCGATGCCGACAGCACGTGCTGACGGGGAAAATATAAAGAAATCAACGAAAACAAAATGTCGCCATAGTACAGTCAACGCCACAAACGCGTGTAGGGCGACGCTCTTTCACGCGCTTCTGAACAAAAAAATAAAAAAAAATAAACGTGTGGGACAAAATGGCGAGATGCCACCACCCCAAGCAAAGCGCACATGAAGGCACCCTAGGCATGCCCAATGTCCCTGAATAAAAAAGGTAGCGAAATCTTCTTGCTGCTCCTCTGACGCGCACACCTTTTATCTTTATGTTTTGGTTTGTTACACCCGTGTGTTGACTGTAGCACCGCCTGGAATTGCCCAAGATAGCAGGTGGCATTCTTCAAAGGATGTCGCCACTTTTCGGTATTAGCGGCGAGAAGTTGTGGTGGCGCCCTCTTATGGTTCCCCCTTGTTACGTCATTACCTTGCAAACAACAAGTTCGATGGTGTTTGTAAATAGCATGGTGGAAGCTTGAAATCATTGCGCTCTTAAAGGAACACTGCCAACACCGTCAAAATTAAAGTTCTTTCATTCCTCTTATTTCCGTCGATGATAATCCCCTTTCTTACGTCATAGTCAGCGTTCGGCCAATCGTGGAAGGCCGACCACAGCGACGCTTGTGTTCGCTCTCGGGGCTAATAGAGGGGCTTTAGACATGCCCATACTATGTGGTATGCATCCGTCTTTTCCCGGCAATTCGGGCAGAAGGGGGAATATAGTGAGGCGTACCAGGGTTCTAGATTAGCCAACGTTGGCAGTGTGCCAGTCTGTAGTCTCCTGAGAATGGGCTTAAGCGCCCTGCCTAAATGTCAATGTACAGTTTTTCTTTTTTGAATCTCCTTCACCTATATCTTTTTCTTCTCCCCCTCTCCTTGTAGGGCAAAAAAGCTAACCCCACTTAATGCCCCTTTATACGGAAAAGTGGCGACATCATTTGAAGAATGCTGCCTGCTATCTTGGGCCAAACCAGGCGGCGCTACAGTTGACGAGCGGGTGTAAAAAAGCAAAACATAAAGATAAAGATGTGCGCGTCAGAGGAGGAGGCAGAAGGAATGCCTATGCTAACAACTACATATTATGTTTACCCAGCATGGGATAGGGACGGCGGTCCCGGCCCAATAAACCAATTATGAGCCAACACCAAAGACGTAACAAGAACGAGAAGACGTTTACCGCCCTTCAATGGAATTGCCGGGGGCTGCGAGGAAAAAATTCCAAACTCAAGCTACGATTACACGAACGAAAGATTCCTGTAGACGTTATTATGCTTCAGGAAACCCACGAGGCCGATATTAAACTGACCGGCTACATCAAGTACGACCAACCGAGCGTGGCGCTCACCGTTAAAGGCAAGACCAGAGTGCAACCGCAAGTCGCTATTTTGGTTCGCAAAGACCTACCCCAACAGCAAGTGGACACGCGAGAATGGTGCACCGACTCGCAAGAGGTAGTGGCCGTCCTAGTGGAGAGCGAGTGCGACGGCCCGATCCTGGTGGTGTCAGTGTACTACCGGCCTAGGACTTCGACGGCAAGGAAAACGAGAGCGGAGATCAACCACGGCTGGGTGGAGAAGCTGGTACGAGAGTACGGCAAGAAGTGGAAGCACGCGATTCTTGTCGGAGGGGACTTTAATGCCGAACACGAAGAATGGGGCTATGCGAAATCGTCAGCAAGAGGTGCCGAGCTGCTGCGCAGGGCCACCGATATGGGACTCGTCCTGATCAACGAACCGGGCACCAAGACGCGGACCGCGCCCAGTATCAAGCAACAAGACACCATGCCTGATCTAACTTGGACCGACCCTCATACTGCAAGGAAGACCGAATGGAGAGTTTTTGAGGACGCGTGGGGCAGCGACCACCACCCTATTGAGACGTGTATCGTCGGCAGGGCAAAGCGACACAAGAAGCATAGGACGGCAAAGACTACAGTGTGGGACAACTTTCGCACCATTCTCGAAGGATCCCCGGGCACAAAATTAGATGACCTGACGAAATTGATTAGGAACGCGGCCAGGGCCGCAACAGTCGAGACCCTAATCGAAAAAGAAGCGCCCATCCCGGACACCAGATTACTATCCCTATGGCGCAAGAGAACCAACCACCTGAGACGCTACCGTCGCACCCGCAAACGACGGGATATTCGCAAGGCTAACAGATACGCGAAGGAGGCGCAGCGACACGCCAGCAGGCTGTGGAGGGACGACTGGATCAAATCTTGCGAAAAGTTCAACGAACGGACGTCACTCAGACGCATGTGGGCTGTCTGTAACGCGATGCTGGGCAAGAGCAAAGGCGGCAACACAGCACCGAACATGGCCCTGGCGCAAGGCAAGGAAATCACAAAAATACTGGACGAGATCGAAGATGTCTTCTTCCCGCAGCCAGCCACCAGCCCGGACCCCAAAATATATGAACCCGAAGAATCGAAAGCCGAAGAGTACGAAGCGGATTTTACTATGTGGGAAATGGAGGCAGCCATCGAGAGGGTCAACGAGCGGAGCGCGGCGGGCCCCGACGGGATTACCAACTCCATGCTCAAGAACCTCCCGGAGGTGGTCAAACGAAACCTGCTAAAATCGATCAATGACGCCTGGCACGAGGGAAACATACCGGACAAGTGGAAACTGTCCTGGGTATGCCCCATACCCAAACCAGGAAAGAAACCGGACTGCGCGAGCAACGTGCGCCCAATTTCGCTCACATCTGTTCTCAGCAAACTGATGGAGCGTATGGTGCTCGCGCGCATCGACTGGATAATTGAGCATAAAAGAGAAGTGTTGCATCCCGCCCAGACGGGGTTCCGCAAGAACCTTGGTACGCAGGACAGCCTAGTCCTCATTCGCGAGTACTTAGTGAACCGGCCAACGCATTGACACCGACAACTCCTGGTAGCAGTGGACAATAAAGAAGCTTTCGACACCCTACCTCACGCGACGGTTATTGACACGGCCCGAAAACTGGGCGTGCGGGGCAGACCCCTGAACTTCATCAAGGCCTTCCTGAGCGGACGAAAGTACCTGGTCAAGACCGGCAAGCACTGCAGCAGCGAAGAGAAGATGAATGAAATAGGCGTGCCACAAGGAGCAGTGCTTTCACCGGTGCACTTCAACCTGGCGATGGCGCCGCTCCTATGGCGGCTCGCTGTCATTCCGGACTTGGCATTCACAGTCTACGCGGACGACATCACAGCGTGGACTATGGGGAGTGACAACGCGCCCCCTCCCTAGACAACGATCCAAAGGGCTCTTGACGTGGTGAGCGACTTCCTGAAGGAGGTCGGTCTACGCCCGTCACCCGAAAAGACAAGATACTTAGCCTTTGGCAAGAGCTGGGAAGACGTCGACGCAGACCTGCGCTTTGACGGTCAGAAGATCGAAAAAGTGGCCGAGCACTCCATTCTAGGGGTGAACGTTCACTCGGGTGGCAACCCAAGCGCCTGGATCGAACGTATGCGAAGCACGTGGAAGAAAGGACTTTCAATCGTCCGACGTTTAGCGACACGGGCCGGGGGCCTGGGAGAAAGATTAGCGAGGACCGTGGTCCAAGCCGCCCTTATATCCAAGATCTCGTACGGCCTCCGTTTCTACAAACTCAACACCGCTCAGCGGGCCAAACTAGAAACATTGATTAACGACGCACGACGCTGCATCTCGGGCTTGCCGAAGTGCACGCGCCTGGACCTACTGCACTAGGCAGTCCCGATGCTCTCCCTTGAAGAGATCGAGCGGAATCAGGAGCGAACGTACGGTGCCAAGCTGGCGCACACCCGACAGGGCAGGGCCCTATCAGAACTCATGCCCCCGTGGAGCTCTCTGTGCGCGCAGACCGCTCAATCACTAATACCGGACCCCATACCACCATGGCAGAAGACGACGGTCACCCCGGCCTGTCCAATCCCAAGAAGGATGAATTCAACGACCAACGCCGGCAGAAGACGCAAGTTTGCCCGGCGGCACGAAAAGAGCGGAGCCGACGGCGACGTCGAACTTCGAGTATACGTCGACGCTGCGTTCAAGGATGAAGTGGCGACCACAGCGGCGTGGCATTACGAACACGTGACCAAGAGCAAGGAACTGCAACACTGTGGATCCGCGCAGGAAGCCGAAGTAAATGCCGTACTCGAAGCCATCAAGGACGCGGCAGTGTCATCAAGCGATGCATTTCACAAATTGCGCGTCTTCACGGACTCCCAGGCAACCGTGAGGGCCCTTAGGACGCAAGTCAAGGCACACGCCTCAGTCGGAGAGATCTTCCGGCTAGCGCATGAACTGGAACGACGCGACCCGAACCCGCTCTTCATAAGCGTAGAGTGGATTCCTGGTCACGCGGGCATAGACGGTAACGAGAAGGTGCACTGGGCGGCGATCGAAGAGCTTAATCGTATCGACCTTCGACGCCAGGACCCGGTCGCGGCCCCCTCTGTGCAACCGCCATCGTCCGCTTTCAACTTATACGATCGCGAGGGCACCGTCCTCAACATCAAACTGGCGATGAAAAAAGAAGTAAAGATGAAGCTAAATGCCAGAGGCGAGCTCCCTGAAGCGAGCATTCCTTCGGGTTTCTTTCGACGGCATGAGACGGTCAAGCTGCGAAGACTCAGAGCCCACGCCGCCATCACGCCGGCCCGCACCCAGCAATGGGAGCGGGCGGCCCGCGAGAGGAAGAACACAGTTGACGGCGCTTCGATTGCAATAGACCACGACTACAGCTTGTTATCAAGAAAGCTGCGACGAGAAGAGGAAGCCTGCTCCAAGGGCTGCATCTACTGCACAAATCGCGACGTAGAGTGCGACGAGCATCACCTCGTATGGGACTGCCCAAACTTCGATGAGGAGAGAACGAAAGCCCTGGACGCGCTAGACCAACAACTCCGCCCCACCTCCTTCGAAGCCTGGTGTCGACCTGAGGGAGAAAGGGACAAGCGCGTCGCGGTCCTGTCCGGCCTGCTCAGTTACCTGAGCGAGACCGGGCTGGACATGCACATATAAGGGGGTCGTTCCCCCACGGCGGGACCACAGCTGTACCGGAGCTATGTAAATCGCCAATGTCCCGCCTAACGAACTATCTCTAAACTTGCCAATAAGTTGACTCCTCCATTCACCAGTGTCAATAAACGTCTTTTCACTCACTCATGCCTATGCTGTCGGAGTGCATGCATGCTATGAGCTCATGTGGCCGATCAAATAACGCCAACTGTTCAACGCCACGGCTTTCATCGTCTTTCTTTGAGCACATCCTTCGACGCTGGTAGACCGTGACAGTGCGAGTTTAGCCTGTGTGTATGTATCTGCGAGTCTTTCAGCTTCTGACTGCGCTCTGACTCAAGTATAGGAAGGCCGTCTGCTATCTTGGGCCCTTCCAGGCGGCGCTACAGTCGACGCACGGGTGTAAAAAAGCAAAACATAAAGATAGAAGGTGTGCCCGTCAGAGCAGGGGGGACGAGATTTCGCTATCTTTTTTATTCAGGGGCATTAAGGCTGCGGTCACACGGCAGCTATCTTGAACAAGGCGTTAGTTCAACCAAAAGATGGCGACACGCACCCGTGGTGTGGCCGATATATTGGTTCACGGTGGGATGGCTCGAGCACCATCACGTTCCCATCGTGGTCTTGCTCGCGCCACTGCCAGCTGTCCTCAGCTGGCTCAATTAGCGGCAAGATGTTTTGGTGGCGCCCTCCTATGGTTCCCTCTCGTGACGTCATTACCTTGCGAACAACAAGTTCGATGGTGTTTGTAAATAGCATGGTGGAAGCCTGAAATCATAGCGCTCTCAAAGCAACACTGCCAACACCGTCAAAATTAAAGTTCTTACATTCCTCCTATTTCCGTCGATGATAAGTCCTTTGCTGACGTAATAGTCAGCATTCGGCCAATCGTGGAAGGCCGACCACAGCGACACTTTCGATCGCACACGTCGCCAATAGTGTGGCCCAGCAAACTCATGTATGCGAGAATGACAGGCGTTCTTCAGGCTGATATTAGCGGCGAGATGTTTTGGTGGCGCCCTCCTATGTTTCCTCCTTGTGACGTCATTACCTTGCAAACAACAAGTTCGATGGTGTTTGTAAATAACATGGTGGAAGCTTGAAATCATTGCGCTCTCAATGGAACACTGCCAACACCGTCAAAATTACAGTTCTTTCATTCCTCTTATTTCCGTCGATAATAAATCCTTTTCTGACGTCCTAGTCAGCGTCCGGCCATCGTAGAAGGCCGACCACAGCGACGCTTTCGGTCGCGCACGTCGCCAATGGGGACATGCGGTTCGGCGGTTGCCACGGGCTTTCGCAATAAATCTTAAGCGTGTTTCACATGCAGCGGTTTTGGCCCTAGAGCGGCGCGATTTCTGCCGTCGCGGCGCTCTGGCCAGCACCAGCGGTTGAGCGGCACGAGCGTCGCGACGGCAGAAATCGCGCCGCTCTAGGGCCAAAATCGCTGCATGTGAACCAGGCTTTACCAAGAAGAAATCAATTGTTGATTGACGTGTCAATATTCTGTCAATGAAAAATTCTTCTGCAGGAATGCACGCTCAGTAGACTCAAGCTTCCAAAACACCAGTGGAAGCGGACGTCTAGTAAACTGCTTCGCGATTTACGGTATTTACCTCGCCATTATAAAAGCGAGTTTTAGTAGACCGTGTTTCCCCCTCCGCTAAGCCGCTCCGCTACCCGGAACCGTACAGCCAAGGCCAATGGCGCGCAGGCGCAGTGGCGGTTTCTTCGTAACGAAGGGTTAGCGGAGGGGGAAACGCGGTCTACTAAAAATCCCTAATGACGACTTAAAAGTGACGTCATAAAATATTGTGTTTCACGGGATCCGGAAGATGTTGTAAAGGCTGTTACATTATGGTTTCCAGAAAACAAACGCGGTTGCAATATTTTCGGAAGTACCGACACACATTATGTTGTAAGTACAGCTTAGGAGGAATATGATAAAAACATAAGTATAAATATAGGAAGACGTTTATTAGCAATGAAGACGCTATGATTGAGTGGCGTTTAGTGACGGCAAGTGATGAGCGTTCGGGAATTTATAAGTTCACATGATTGCTAACTATAGACATGCGGACAATGAAGACCTGTTCTGTAGGGAGATGGAGTTCCGGTGATTACCTGATATCGGACGACCAAGAGTCAAGCACAGCACGTCGCTACCGACGTTGTTGACGTTCCGAGCACTTACCGCTTTCGACAAAAGTGTTGGCACCTGGGCTAACTTTGCGGAAAGACTCGAAGTCTTTCTCGAGTCCAGCTCCATTATGAAGAGTAACTGAAAACGATCCACTATTTAGTCGGTGGGTGGCGAAACGTATCCGCATCTGCGGAGTCATGGTCGATGCGTACTGTAAGTGATTGAAAGTTTACACGATCCATGCCACGATGTCCAAACGCGTCATTGACGTTCTACGCTCTCATTTCGCTACTTTTGGCCTACCGAAAATTCTTTTTGCTGACAACACGCCAGATCTTCTTTCATATAAAATAAACAAGTTTTTGAGAAAAATAGAAACGGCATCAGGCCCCACATTAGTGCACCATACCATCCTGAAACAAGCGGGCAAGCAGAACAGATGGTGTGTGAAACGAAGAAAGCCTTCTTGAAGCTTACGGAAGAAGCAGTTCAGTGAAAAATCACCAGGTTCTTGTTCCGGCAGCACACGACGGTCTTATCTTCCACGAGAAAAACACCCGCCGAAGCAATGTTCGGCGGACGAAGAGCCACGCCCCTCGATCTCATGACACTATGGTATACGAACGAAGATCGAGAGATTCCCAGATCGGGAGTAATGGCAGTTTTTTCGATCGGACAACTCGTCTACATGAGGAATTTCAGCGGAAGTCCGGCCTTTTATGTAAAACTTGAGTAGAAAACGATGTATATTGTTTGGCCAGATGGTGTCATCCCTCTGAATACGTTGGATATCAATGCCCTTGACTGTAAATATAACGAAATCACAAAAATCTCTTTGTGTATTATGTAACTGCCCTTGTATTTTGTTGCAGAAGCTATGGTGGTGATTTGGAACTTTCACACACGGCTCTTTTTGTATTTTTAGAGCGCAGCTCTTAAGGCTCTGTTATACTCCGACGTAACGCGCGCGCAAGCGAACGCTGGCCGAAGTCGGCTACGTCACGTCAGTCACGCTGCGCGCGTCAAAAATTCGCCCTTTTTATACTCCGGGGGCCCTGGCGGCTCCCGCGGCGCACGTCGGTGGGCCACCGGCGCGGCGCATGCGCAGAATCTGGCGACGAGGGCACGTTTCCTGCGAGAGTGCGGCACTTCCGGTTTCTTTTCGTTTCGAATAGCAGACGAAAATTCTCGCGCTTCTTGAGCGCCAAGTTCGAGCGATGGCGTGAACGTACCTTGCACGACGAAAACTCGCGCTTGCACTGTTGGTGCACCGCCTGCGCCGCAAGCGTAGGCGGTCGATGTACATACGGTACATCTTTGACAAGCGCACGGTCTACGGTGCTCAAGCTTCCTCGTGTCGTAGACTCACGGGTGAGGACGAATTCCCTCGATCAGCTTCTCGACGACCGAGTCCGATTCTTCAGACATGACGCCACACGGAGTGGTGCTCCTGTCGTCTGCTATTGCTCGCATTCGCCGCGCTTCACGTGCGAGGGCTGCCGGGAGCCAGCGCGTGATGCATCCTGGTCCGGCGTCGCTGGCGCGGCCGGCGCGGAATACGGCATGCTCCATTTTCGCGTCGAGGCGGTCAGGCTGCGTCGAACTCCGCCGGTCGCGTCGTTTACGCCACGACGCCGGAGTATAGAGCGTCGGGTTTTCGCCGACGTGACGTCGCTGTGACGCGCTCGCACGCGCGCACGCGTTACGTCGGAGTATAACAGAGCCTTTAGGCGCCCGTTTCCGGCTTGAGCGGCCTCGGCGTCGCCGCCGGCGTCGGCGTCGGCGTCGGCGTAACCGCGCGGTGCATGAGGGGTAAATTTCCCCGCTAAATTTAGCGGAAAACTTTTCCCGCTAAATCTAGCGGAAAAATTTCCCCGCTAAATTTAGCGGAAATTTTTCCCCGCAAAATTTAGCGGGAAAATTTTCCGCAAAATTTAGCGGAAAATTTTCCCCGCTAAAATTAGCGGAAATTTTTCCCCGCTAGATTTAGCGGAAAATTTTTCCCACTAAATTTAGCGGTAAAATTTTCCCGCTAAATCTAGCGGAAAATTTTCCCCCTAAAGGTCGAGGTCACGTGACCCCCAGGTCACGTGGCCCCCCCCCCCCCTCCATGTGCCTTCCCCTCCTCCTCAAGAGCTGCGCTCTAATTCGGCGTTACAGGGAGTTGTAAACGGCTTTCATTTTTGCCTCATACTCTTTTGCGGTTTCGGGAGGCTATAAGCATCTTTTGGAACTGGGACACTTTACCTCAACGAGGCCATTTTTTTCAAACAGTCCATCAGGGGATGCTGCTAGAAATTTGTCCTTCATAATAATGAATAAGCTGCACGTTCGCGCAGTGCTGTTTTCATGGTCCACGTACAGTTGTAAAGCAGCATCCTCATTGATTCTACCATAATCTGTTGCGGGTGAAGAAATGTCTTTGGGTAGACGATACTTGAAACAAGTCTGGCACTCTGCGTTGTGGTTTGATACGCACTAATGTCGTCGTCCTTTAGAGCCTTAGTACAATAGGCTACCGCCATATTACAATACATGAATTAAAATGAAAGCCGTTTACAACTCCCTGTAACGCCGAATTAGAGCGCAGCTCTTGAGGAGGAGGAGGGAAGGGTACTGGGGGGGTCACGTGACCTCGGAAGGGGGGGGGGGTCAATGACCTGGGGGGGGGGTCAATGACCTGGGGGGGGCCTCACGTCATCAGCTTCCGCATCGTCATCGTCATCATCACTGATGACGTCATCAGTGACGTCACTGATGACGTCATCGGCATCCGCATCATCATCGTCATCATCACTGATGACGTCACTGATGAAGTCATCGTCACGTGACCCCCCAGGTCACGTGACCCTCCCCCCCCCCCCCCCCCCCCGAGGTCCTCCCGAAGGAACCCGAGGTCGTCCCGAAGGAACCCGAGGTCCTTCGGGAGGACCTCGGGTTCCTTCGGGAAAATTTACCCATAATGCACCGCGCGGTTACGCCGACGCCGACGGCGACGGCGACGGCGACGCCGCTCAAGCCGGAAACGGGCGCCTAAGAGCTGCGCTCTAAAAAATGAGTAGTGCAGACCTTCATATGTGTTTATTATTTATATAATGTTAATACGTTACATTATCTCAAGACGATCGACGTCCATCGTCGATGTTCAAATGTACCTGTATATGAATTAGACGCACAATCACAAAGAACACAGCGTGCCACCTCTTTTCTTTGGATCGTCTTTTTGAAACCAGCGCAAGCTGGCATTTTCTCTTTTGAGACGGTTAGAACGTTCACACATAAAACCCGCGTTTCTCCTACCCGGCCGCTTCCTCCTGTCATCATGTGTACTTAGTTATAACTAAATAAGCTATAGTAATGTTGTCCCTACTGAAAAAAAAAAAACATTTGAAATTCAAATGGGTGGGAAACTGGTCGCCCGTTTGAATCAAATGGGTGGCAAACCTGTCGATCCGTTTGGATCAAACGCGATTATGGGATACGGCTACCCGTTTGAAACGGTACCCGTGCAATATGGGTACCGTTTCAAACGGGTACCCGTATCCCATAATCAGGTTTGATACAGGTACCCGCTTGATACAGGTACCCGTTTGATACGGGTGCACGTTTGATACGGGTGCCCGTTCGACCAGGGACGTGACCACACATTTGAACGCGTCATTCGGATAGGCACTTTTATTTGCTAGCCCTAAATCGGTATCGTCTGGATGGTTGGTTATCTTAAACTTATTTAAGACGTCCCGAAACTCATAGACCTATTTCTAACATGGAGGAAACACGTGGAAAAAATCGTGCTCGCGCAGGTGCTTGCAAATGGGCAGGAAAAAAGACTCAAAAGATCGTTTTCAATTCGCCTAGAAGTTTATTACAACTTATTCCGTAGACAAGTACAAACCTGCAAGCGTTCTGTGAAATGTGAAGAGGCACTCTTATACTGCGCAGGTAATTTCAGACTATATGGCAGACTTTGGGAAACATTATTCTCGCGGCTGCCGCGACATTAGACGCTGCATAATTCTATAGATAATCTTGAAGAGTACGCGTAAAAGAACGGTTAATCGTTGCCAACAAGCAGGTTGCAGTGCATTTACCACAATAATAGCTGACTTGAAAGATGTAATCCAAAATATAGTCGACAGGGTCAAAGCAGAACAACCACACAAACACAAAAACGAGAAAGAAGGCTCCTTGAAGTTTCAACACGATCCGGCGCACAAGCTGTCATTTGCGGAACACAACCAAACCGCAAGAATTCCTGACTTCTTTGAAGAGTCGCTTGTTGCCGATATACGCGTAGTACTTTTCGAACACTGATAGCTTTGGTGCACATCCAATACGTTGTCGCGAGACATCCTAATAAGACCGCAGGTTTAGACGACAGATCGACGCAGGTAGGACGAGCGAAGTTCAAACTGCAACTGAGAACAAGCAGACAAAGAAAAAAAGCGGCTGCTGGGCGCGCTCTTCTGGATGTCGACGCTTATCAGCGTGTAGCAAGCGCGCTGCTGCGGGTCACGTGATAGAGCTGACCAGAGAGGAGCAAGGGGGCAAGGTCAAGGCGCCGGACAGCGGGACGCAGCCCATACTTCTATAAAAACAAAAAGAAGACTCGCGGTTAGTTTTTTTTTTCTTTTTTTTTTTTTGCAGTTAATGCTAGGGGAGAAGGTGCACCAACCGCTGTACCGCTGCACACGGGCTTTTCTCCTCTCTTCGAATTGCAACAGAAAGTTGACTATGCCGCGTTTGCAGCCTCGGAAAGCAGGCGAAGTTTTTAGGGGCGAAGATCCTTAGGGGCTAGCCATGTCCGTCCGCCGTCCGCCGTCCGCCGTAGGCCCGGCGTCGGGTGCTCGTGCTTCTGCTCGTGAGATCACGTGCTCACGAGCACGTGAGCACATGCTCACGTGCTCGTGTAGGGCAAGAAAAAAGTTAAAAAAAAAGATGAAAAAATTATGAAAAAAGAAAAAGAAGAAAAAAAGAGTAGGGGGTTCGGAGATGCCATCCCATCTGTCTGCTTAAAAAAAGAAAAAGAAGAAAACCACACATTATCCTACTGACATGAATGAAAAGGCTCGGCATGCTGCGGCTCGGCGTCTACGCAGACAAGCACCACCAGAGCTTCGCCCCAAGCAACATCATTCACCACGTGGAGATGCGGTCAATTTTCTTTAGCACGCTTGAAACCTCGAAATGGCGCGCGCCGGCCTGAAGCTCGGCTTGCGCCTGAGCGAAAAAAAGCACCCAGCGCGAGCTCGTAATTTGACTGCTGCAACAGCGGGCCTGCTCTCGCAATGCTCGATGTTCGTACAGCCACGTGTTCCCGCGTTACCTTCGCTGAGCCAAACCCTGTGCAGAGCCAAACCCGACGCTTTAATGGCGCCACTACACAGCTTCTCCACACCAGAAAACGCGAACGTCATCGAAAGCATAGAGCAGAAAGGGGAAAAGGTGTTGGTCCCCTTTCGTAACCTTCGACTCACGAAATCGAGGGTGCTTGATTTAGCCAAGCGTGATCTCCTATCACCGCCATTAGAGCGGCAATATTGGAGCTCATGGGACTGCCACAAGTTGACTCTGACTTTTGAAAAGGGTCTATTGAGGCGAAACGGAGTCAAGAAGTATATTCTTTCACGCAGTCGCGTCCTCTGCGAGAGAGATTCGAGCTGAATAAGTAAATTGAGGCAACAAAGAACGCCAAAGTTTTAAAAATCTGTCAAAAATATCGGCTTGGCAACGTCGCGTGTTTACGTAAAAAAAATGTTTATTGTTATTGCAGTATAAGCGAACATCAGCTCAATCAAAATATAAAAATAATTGCTTGCATTACGCGGACGATTGTAAATCGATGAACCGGCGCTCCCGGCTTTCCCGAAACAGGCGGCCACTGCTGAAACTGGCATGCCCATGCCCCCGACCTGTACGTTCAGTATTAAACGGGCTCCGGAGAGCCGTTTGATTAAACCGGTACAGCTTGCCGGTCACCGGTCACCCGTTTGTGCAACATGGTCACCGGTTTGAGCAAACGTGCGACAACTTTGCCCAAACGAGTGACCCATTTTCCCAGACAACTGACCCGTTTGCCAAAGAAGGGACCTGTTTGCCCAAATAGGTGACCGTTATGGCTCATACGGGGGACCCTTTTGAGCCATACGGGCGACCCCTTTGACAAACTGGTGGCCGGTATGGCTAAACTGTTAACGGTATAAACCCGTTTACTTTCATATAGGCACCAAATGGTTTTTTTTCAGTAGGGGTATTATTCATAATTAGTTTCAGTTTCAGTCAGGGGAAAGGAGGTTCGCGGGAACTATACTTCGTTTCACCTTATGTTCGAGCGAAGGCAGAGCTGGAAGCGCGAGCGCGAAAGTCCCGTGATTTCAGGATTTGCTCGGGCGCGCGAGCTGGAGAGAAACGCAAAAAGCGCTGGTCTCGCGCTTCTAGCTTTGGCTTCGCTCGCAGATAATGTGTAACGAGTATATAGGAACCGTGCACATCTAATTCAGGCACCGACTAGGGCGCCCCTAGCGGCAAACGGGTCCGTTCCATCGGGGAACTTCTGCCAGTCGCTGCGTTGGTTGTGCGTTGTAGCGGGTTAGCGCTGTAATTTCCAAGGTAGCTATTCCGCACTAAGAAAGCCACAACAATTGATGCGGCAAACAATAGGCGACCGCCGCGACGCGGCCGGCATGCTCGCTTCCCCAGAACAGTGCACATCTAATTCGGGCCCGACCAGGGCGCCCCTAGCGGCAAACGGGTCCGTTCCATCGGGGAACTTCTGCCAGTCGCTGCGTTGGTTTTGCGTTGTAGCGGTTAGCGCTGTAATTTCCAAGGTAGCTATTCCGCACTAAGAAAGTCACAACAATTGATGCGGCAAACAATAGGTGACCGCCGCGACGCGGCCGGCATGCTCGCTTCCCATACTCCGTTTCACCTTATGTTGTATCGCAGCGAAGGCTAGAAACTCGAGCTCATAGCGTTGGCAGCTGCCCTTAAAGGGCCTCTGACACGCCAAAAAAAATTTTTTTTTTCATGCTAGGCGTTGAAATGGCATATCAGGACATTACAAAAAAATTGTTTCACTATAGAGTTGCGTAGTTTTTTTTTATAAAAATAGAAATACGAGGCCCAATTCAAAGTTCCCGCCGTGCACTGTGACGTAACAGTGTACCGCAAGGTGTCGGGGCGGTCAGAAGGGAGGCATCGCCGGAAGTCACGGGAGTTGTATCCCTCCTCGTGCTTACCGCGAGCGCGTGTAATATTTTTTTAATATTTTGTTATTCTCCGCACCTCCACGAGCGATCCAAGCAGACAAGGTTCTTTATTTGCTTTTCATCGCTTGCTGTAAAGGTAGAAGAAGCGGAGTCAGTGAATTGACGTGATCAACTACAATGCCTAGAAGGTGCTGTGTGAGGGACTGTCCCGGTATTTCAGCAACTGAAGAAGAGATCACACTGCATGCATTTCTGAGAGACATACATCGGCCGCATGAGCACCCAGTAAACAAGTTCTACTCATGTTCTAGACAAAATATGTACTTTGTGCTCGACGTTTACTTGTACTTGGTACAGAGCGCGACACTGTTAGCGCGAACACGCGATCGCTGGTTTTTCTAGTTTTTCTCTTTGAAACCGAGGGATGTCATCCAAGTAATTATTGCTACGGAAAGAGCTCCTTTAGTTCTATAATGTAAGCGATAAAATTTCGTGCTCGCTAATACTATTTAGAAGTAAAATGCAAAAATGTGCCAATGTCGTGTTCGCGCTAGCAGTGTCGCGATGTGTACACTCACCAGTTCGTATTCTTTAGACGGTAAGCATCTACAGCCTGGAGAGTATCCGATGATTCAACGACCTCGGTGTCTCAACCTTCAGCAATGCGATCGGGCGTGTCGTATGCTAGCAATCCTAATTTCTGCGAGCGTTCTAAATTTTTTTTTTCAAAACTTGATAGCTTGTTTTGCGCCCAGTATAGCCCTGTATCATCGGACTGACGGCGTGCACTCGTACACTGGCTTGTACTCGCAACGCTTTCATCATTGACCTCCATCACTTCGATCCACTGACTCTTCGTCCTCAAATTTTACAGCACGCAAATTAAGCAACGGTGCAGGGATAAGAGCTAGTGGAACTGAAACTTCGTTTCTACGATCGCTCGTACGAAGAGCAGAATAATAAAAAGAAAAAAAGTCTTAGGCACGGTCGCGGAGAGCACGAGGAGTGAAACTCACGCGACTTCCGGTTAAACCACTTTTAGTGACGTAGCTCGATGCCTCCTTTCTGACCGCCCCGACACCTTGCGGTACACTGTTACGTCACAGTGCACGGCGGGAACTTTGAATTGGGCCTCGTATTTCTATTTTTTATAAAAAAAACTACGCAACTCTATAGTGAAACAATTTTTTTGTAATGTCCTGATATGCCATTGCAACGTTTAGCATGAAAAAAAAATTTTTTTTTTTGGCTTGTCAGAGGTCCTTTAATGCACGAGAGCTTGTGCCGCCAAGATGCGCCCTAGAGCAAGGAGCTCGCGCTCGTAGCTTTCCCTGCGGTGCATCATTAGGTGAAATAGAGTATAGAGCCGCTAAATGAGCTGCGCTTAGAGTATCGGCACTCCGTTCCCCTACATTGTTGTGGGCGCCGCCATTTTGTTGCTTGTGCAGAGCAGACGCTACTGCCTATCATCATGATTCAAAAGTGCGACTTCCTTAGCATTAGACACGGTGTTCGGAGGCTCATGTAATATTGCTTTGATTTGTCACAAACTGTTTAAACATTTGTTGAAGACGAAAAAGCGTTTCCTGTGATTTCAGATAAAGCTTCAGATTATTGGCAACCATGATTTTAAGCCACAATATGGTCAAGTGTCGCTACTCTGAAGCCCAGCTAATTTAGTGGCACTAGCGGGAACAATGAAGAAGAGGCAGCCGTCAAGAGGTAGCGGGTTGTGGAACCCACGGGGCTTACGTCATGGCCCCTTCACGTATTACAAGCTCCTTGAACAAGGGCATTAATAGTGTCATTAAATAAGCTACACTTCAGAGTAACGACACTTGGGAATATTGTGGCTTAAAATTATGGTTGCCAGTTATCTGAAGCTTTATCTAAAATCACAGAAAACGCTTTTCCGTCCTCCACAAATGTTTAAACAGTCCGCGACAGAGCAAAGCAATATTGCATCATCTTCCTGACACCCTGTCTAATGCTGAGGAAGCCGCACTTTTGAATCATGACGATCGGCATTTGCGTTTGCTCTGCACAAGACCCAAAATGGCGGCGCCCACAACAATGTTGGGGAACGGAGTGCCGATACTCTAACCGCCGAATTCAGAAACCTCACTCAAACTACACTCACACTTAAGGGCCGCTCCACTTCCTCGAGGAAGGCGCGAGGGGCCGGCGCTGGCCAATCACGAGGACGGACCCGCCGTCGCGATTGGCCAGCGCCGGCCCTCGCGCCTTCCTCGAGGAAGTGGAGGGGCCCTTAAGTGTGAGTGTAGTTTGAGTGAGGTTTCTGAATTCGGCGGTAAGCGCAGCTCATTTAGTGACTCTAGGCACGAAGGGAACTCGGGTGTATTCTTTTTCTTTTCGTCTTTATTGTTTATCGATTTCAATCATATCGAATAATGAACACATTATATCACACTACGCTTGTGTAATTATTCATCTTAGATTTATTAACCTGACCCAGTGCTTAAATCATTCATTTGTCGACAGTAAATCTTTAAACATATTTTCTAAATGTGAAGGCAAAAAAGACAGAGGCATTGATGATGATACAGACGCCAACGCCGCCATTGAAAATTTCTTGAACATTAGAAATCAGCAGTTTTGTCTGCCATCCGGCAGGTAGCGCAACAAAACACCCAAACAGTTTTTAATTGTTTTTAAAATTAACTAAGCTCTACAACTATCATAAAACCAAAGCAAGATCATTGTGAAAAACTAATACGTCACAATGTATATTCATTCGATACAATAAATGTTATTATATGCCAATAAATCTGTTTGATGTCCATAAAAGATATGCTTCAAAAACAGGTAAGTTTGAAGGGCTCCTGGAGCGTTACGACTTTGAAAATTGAAAAAAGCCATCGTCCACTTCTTGGGCAACCATTGTATTTCTAAATGTTATTAAAGATTTTACCATAGTTTAATTATTTCCTCAGTGACATTTGAAGCACCGTGACTCGAAGCACAAAAAAATGCTACGTTTGATATAAAATATCTAAACAAAAAAATTACAAAAGATTAATTTTTGTTTTGCATATTAAAAATTATAAGCACTACATCTGTAGCTAATTTCATTGCCCTAGCGCATGTCATTAAAACATATTTGTGCTGAAAAATTACAATTTTAGGGCAATATTTGGAGAGATGAACAAAACAAAGTAGTGCAAAATACCAAAATAGTATACCGTTACATTCTGCTCCAACATCATCTTAACAAAACTGCTTTATTGGAACCGTGTTTTCTTTAATAAATTTTTCATGAACCATGAACCAGCGGAGCAATTGAGGGTCCGCGCCATCATATTCGCAACGCAACAAATGCGCATGAGCAGTATAAACCAATACATACATAATATCAAATAAAAGACGATTGCTTTGCCATTTTTGAACGACATAAATCCCACAAAACAGTATTCAATAGAAGATGAGTAATGACCTGCCAAAGAGCACCTTAAGTGCCACATTCAGTGGGACCGTGACCTTAAACCCACTTATGGGAGACTAACCTATCGTTCTACGTGTTCCATTTCCTTCCTTTTAATTATATATATATTTCTTTTATTACAAAATAAACAACAAACTACCTAAGAATGTATTCATCTTCTTTAGTTAGGTTTTTGTCCGGAGGAGGGTATGTTCTTGAGTTCAGTCTCAATACATTTAAATATTCGGCGAAGGTTACGGTCGCCATGTCCAAAGACGTGGGTTGGCATGAGGGGGCCCGGATGGGAAGACATCGTGCTGTGGCGTTGGCGGCCTCGCTCTCCTTTTGCCCCGTGTGCCCTGGCGTCCAGATGAGAAACACCTTCTCCGGTGGATGTTTACGAATTATTTGATGGGCGAGTGTGCTGACTGAGCCCCGAATAAAGTGTCTACAGGCCTCTTGCGAGTCTGAGAGTTATCGCGTGGTGGTTGTAGGCGATGGCTAAGGCGATGGTGTCCTCTTCCCTGTGTGTGACGACTTTGGTCTTCATTATGGCCAAGTTTACTACTATTCCGTCGGGTGTCGTAACGACAGCTAACATATGTCCTTCTTGAGGTCCGGCATCGTCCCCGTATAGCGTGTTCTTGTCGTTGTCCCACAATCTACCGAGGTATTCAGACCTAACAATCCTACTCTCGGCATAATGTATGGGGTGCATGTCTCTTGGTATTAGACTAACGCTCATTTTCTTCCTCATGTCCAGGGTGAGATCTTCTAGGGGCTCTTGTTGTCCGCCAGGGAGGGTGAGGCCTAACTGCGCCAAGAGCCACTTGCCATTTGCTCTTCTGTTTAATCGCCTCATTTGGCGAGCTTCTGAGCTTCCCAAGCTTCTTCTACCGTGTTGTGGACCTAGAGTTCCAAAACGGCTGCAGGAGGATATAGAGCTCGACATACCCAAGGCCGTCTTATATTTCGTTGTAATTAGGACTTTTAGTTTTTCCACTCAAACTTTGTAAGGCGGAGGTACGCCGTCCCGTAAATGATTGAAGGGACGACGAAGGCTTGCACTATCCGTGAAGCTTCCTTGTCAACAAGTCCGTGGCGTGTGTTTCTTATTCTTCTGATCATCTTGAACACTTGCTCAGTCGTTCTCCCGAGCCGCTTGAGTGTGGCCCCATTTCCCCTGCCCCGCGGAATATATTAGAGAGTTTTAGTAGACCGTTTTCGCTTTCTCGCTCCGGTCAATGAAAAGCGGAGTCGCCATCGCGCATGCGCGACCCGCTCTGGGATTTGAGCGTGAAGCGTCAGCTCCGCTAGCTCCGCTTTCCTTGCCATTTTAGGAACCGCGTTTCACTCTCAGTAAAGCTTCAGTAGATGGCGTTTTTTTCTGGAAAGGAATTCAAAATGGGTGCTCGCCACTTGAAAGCATGCTTGGGAGCGCGTTTGACCGTTATGAACCTCGCTGTACTAAGATGGCTGCGCAGACATTGTTTGAAACGGCGTCCTTAAGAAAACGTTCCATGTTGGTCGAGAACCTCTGGCTGCTTCGAGAAATCGCTGGCTGCAATCCTTTCACGGCCGCTGAACGATGGAGAAAGGTGCTGCCTTGTCTAAGCCAGCGGGCTCGATTTTTCTATGCGAGATGACGACGACGACGTTGAGAGGATGATACACCGGGCGAAGGCGGTGCCTTAATCTGAGCCCCTGGGCCTCGGTTCCTCGGAGGCGGCAGCTTCTACTTTGGCTGGGCTACCTCCTTGAAGCCTGATGCTTTGAATCCAGTGGACCCCAGTGAGCAACAGCGCCATCATGTTCCTGGGGCTTCTTCATGCACCGATCGAAAGGGGGGGGGGGGCGGATCCACATGGTTCGCTGCTCACCCGCCCAACCCGCCCCCACGAAATCTGGACTTCTGCGAATCGGACTGCCATTCTCCCCAATTGCAACAACCCATGTAGTCCTCATCTTGCATGTATATACTCATCACAATATCATGTTTCCTAGACGCGGCACCGCGGGCCTCCATGGTACGGGCTGCTGCCTTTCCGCGGTGCCGCCTCTCTCCAGAGCCAAAAAATAAAGACTAAAGACTAAAGCAGTCGGCAAATGGACAGATATTTTGTTTTGTTGCTTTAGGCAGCAAGACGGTGCAAATTAGCGAAAGTGAGTGCTCCATTTATATCTCTTCCTTTTTTGTTTTCTCAATGAATTGAGTTTTTTCTTCTTCGTATGCTTCAGTTTGTGATAGGGTACCTTGGTGTTTCTGTACACTGCGCGACATTGTTACCGGGAACAATCAATATCCTGTTTTTATTTTTCACCTCAAATAGGAAGGGTTGACATCAACCTATTGGTGTGGAATAAAGCGCTCGTTTGGGGCACTAACCTGAGTGACAAACTTTCAGCTCTCTCAACAGCTGTCAAGAAAATAAACTGCAAATAAAAGCGATTTTATCGTGTTCGTATTAACAGTGGAGCTCAGTGTATGTATCTGCCTGAGGGGGTTAACGCTGCTCGTTTTTCTTTAATTTTTTTTCTGGATTTCTATTGCGTGGGGTGAAAAACGAACGCGTGATTTATAGGTCATTAAGGAGCTGTGCAACGATATTCAATTGGAATGTTTTTCACTTTACGAGCTTACTGGCACTAGTGGGACTCAAGGATACTCGCATGCAATGCCACTGGCCAAGAACTCCTTTGTTGCGGTGTAATTTCAAGGACAAAAGCGATCATTTTCATTCAATCTCTCCCTTGCAAAATTCGAGGACGTAACGCGGGATCGCAGTACACCGTATGACGATATTTGAATGCGGTTCATAGATTGGACCCGAGCATTGCGTGGGCACTCGATTTAGGCTCGTGATAATCGATAGCTCGAGAAGCAATCGAGTAGTGGCCCGTGTCCAATCGCTGCAACGACGACAATAGCCGAGCCATAACAATGTCTGGACTCAGCGCGTGTCCTGTGCTTTGCCAACCCCAGCGCGTGGCTATGATCAACATTGGCGCATATAATCGACTCCAGATCACGTGCCGCTTGTTCTGGCTGCGAGTTGAGGCGTGAACGCTGCTCGTGTTTTTTAATTTTTTTCTGGGACTTCCTAATGCGTCGGGTGAAAAACGAAGGCGTGTTTCATAGTCATTAACGTCAGGGATCCGTTCTAAGCGGTATTTGCGCAAAGTAAAAAAATTGTTGCGTAGCCCCTTTAACGTCAGGGATCCGTTCTAAGCGGTATTTGCGCAAAGTACAAAAATTGTTGCATCGCCCCTTTAAGATTAGAAGCTCGGACTTTTCCGGGGCACATTGCAGACCCCTGCTTCTGGCATAAGCTTCAATTGTGTCTGCGGCCCTGTGCAAGCTCTCTTCCACTTCCGCATCATTCCCTGTCCTGCACCATACCGTGATATCATCCTCATATATTGCGTGACTGATTCCGGGAATGCTGTCTGATGCGGCGGGGAGGTCTCTCATTGCAGGTTGAAAAGGAAGGGCGAGAGAACCGCTACCTGAGGTGTACCTCTGGCACCATAGAGCTATTGGCTTCGATTGGATGTACCCCAGGGATAAGGTAGCTTCGTTGGCCGTAAAAAAGCTACTGATGTACCGGTAGGTCTTAGGTCTGCATCCAATATCCGTTGGGAATTGGAGTATACTGATATGTAGAACATTGTCAAATGCTCCATTTAGGTCGAGAGCGAGAATGCACCTAGTATGGACCATGGTTGGCTCCTCCAGGGGGTCATTATATATTCATAGCAGTATGTATTGGGTGGACATGTGGGGCCCAAATTCAAATTGTGTGTTTGCCAGTAGCGAGTTATTTTCACTAAATTTGGTGAGCGATCGTGTTCATTACCCTTTAGAAGAGTTTCCCTAGACACGAGGTAAGCGAGATTGGCCTGAGATTTTCTAGCTTATATTCCTTGTTAGGTTTCAAAATAAATATGGCTTCGGCTTTTTTTCCAGATTGGTGGTGTGACTCCCAGGTCCAGGTATTCCCGGTGGAAGTGCTTCACGAGTTGGGCGATCGTATCTTCGTCCAGGTTGAACAGGTGTCGAGCGGTAATGGAGTCGGGGCAGGGAGCTGCCGTCTTTTTCATCAGTGTTAACTCGGCTCTGAGTTCTTCCGCGGTAATTGGTCTATGTAGTTCTTCCTTCGGCTCACCTTCGTATTCGGGTTGGTCTTCTGGGGGATCGGTACAGACGTATTTGTGAGCTAATAGCTGTATTACATCTTCGTTTGATCTTTCTGCTAGATGTATGAATTTGTTGATGTGATGATACGTGGCTGTCCTTGTCCCGTTCGGATCGATCAGGGCCCTTAGTAGTTTCCATGTTTTCGATACGCTTACTTTTCAGCAAATTTTGTGGCAAGGTGTATTCCAGTTTTGTCTGTTTAGGTTGATGGCGTAGCTCTCCGCCTTTATGTTGAGCTTTTTCATTCTCTTTTGTAACTTCTTGTTAATCTTTTTTTTTCTTCCACCGCCTCGTGAGGGCCCTTCTGGCTTCCGAGACGTGTAGGAGATGGGCATCTACCGTTGGAGTTTCCTCTTTAGTACTAATGGCTCTAGTGTAAGACTTGACCTCCGCAACTAGGTCTCTCGTTGACTCTTCGATGTTTTCGATCGAGATCACCTTATCGGCTCTGGTTGCTCTCCAGTTGTCACACTTGGTGATTTTGGCGTGTCCAATTTTTCTTTTACACCTGACAGCGTCAAATTCGTTCATCAAAATGTAGTGATCACTACCTAGATTTTTTTCAAGGTTTCTCCAGTTTGGATTTATTACGTTTCTGGCCATCGTAAGGTCTGGGCATGTATCTCTGCACATACTGTTGCCCAGTCTTGTGGGGAATTGGCTGTTCGTGATGAGAGTTAGACCCTCTTGGTTGATTGCTTCTTCCAATCTCCTATTCTTAGGGGTGACACTCGGATATCCCCACGAGGGGTGCGGGGCGTTAAAGTCGCCTCTAATAATGTCTGGTTCCCTTTTCGCTCGTGCCAGAAAGCCCCTGATGAGGTGAATCAGGTTCAACTTGCGGTCTCTGGGGGAGGGGGAAGGGGCTGTACACGTTGAGGATGTGTATTTCGGCCACCCAACTCTTGATGGGAAGGATGGTAACATGGCAGTGTAAGGTGGGCGTGTCCACTGGGTCGTGTTGGATGGCCGTGTATTGTTGGTGCACTAGTATGGCCGTGTATTGATGTTGTTGGTATGTTTAGTAGTTCCTCAACTTGATAGGCGTCATATTGAGTTCTTGTAGCAGAATGGCTGCCGGGGGTTTGTTTGCTGAGAGATGTAGAGACTTAAAGTAGATTGTTTGCCCCTGTAGCTCCAGAAATTTCGTTGCCTTATGCTGTGTTTAGGGGCGTTTGGCATACTGAGAGTGTGTAACAGGGCACAGGTCGTCTGTTGTAGATCCGCGTCCTTGCGTCTTTTCCTCCTTTCCTGCGTTTCACTGTTTATGGTCGCGATTGTTATACTGTTTTCAACTTTTTTCTCTCCCAGTAGTGTGAGGGTTTGATGGAACTGGGTTTGTGTTTGTGGGATCTGCTGGAACTGGGCTTGTGTTTCGTCTCTAAGTGCTCTGAAATCTTGGATGATTTGCTGGAGTGTGTCCCCCAGTGTGGGTTGCGAGTATGGTTGCCCTTGCTCGTGCTGCTGTGCCGGTTTTAGTATTTGTAGAGTGGGTGAGTTTGTGTTGGGCTCACTCGCGTCTTGATACTAAGTGTTCTTCCTTGCAAGTTCCTCTAAGCGTGCTTCCACAGCTGCTAAACGCGTTTTAAGTCTATGCTTTTCCTTTTTAAGTGCCTGTAATTCGTCGTTTTGCAAAGTGTGTTTTCTGTGTGTGGGAAAAGGAGGCCATTCTGCGCAGCTCACCTTGCTCGATGTCTTGTCCATCTAGAGCAAGAGGGGGCCTGAGGACGTCTGCTTCACCGCGCTGGTTGGCTTGGCTTGAGGCTGGCTTCCTGGCGTATCACTTAGGGCGCCACTTTTCCGGCCGGCGCACGCATTTCTCGCGGGCCGGGAGATTGGTGGCACGTGAGTTGGAGTGGCCGTGTGAATCGGTGCGGTGACGTGATTACGAGCGTCCACGTATCACTGACGTAGATGTTGACGTCGTCCCCGCAACTGTTGCCGCCTCCACGGTAGGCTTCGTCCCCCGCCTTTTCGCTCGTTCTTGTGCCCACCCTCCGTCATCTTGAAAGCCTGGTCTGGGCGAAAAAAGTTTTGCTTGCATTCATTCGCGTAGGTTTTGTAAGGTCCTTTGCACTCCGCGCATATGGGAATACATACGTGTTTGTTTTACGAAATTGGCCAGCCACCGACGGCACAGACATGACCTCTTGGTTTGGGGCACGCATCCGATCTGTGCCCTGAACTCCGCAATTGATACATGCCGCACTCTAGTTTTTCTTTAGATAAAACATAGCTTTTCTAGCCACTCCTACCGCACTGTGTAGGGCACTCTGTTCCCGGCGAAGACAATCATGGCAGAATTTGTTCCGCCGAGTCTTCTGGCTCCAAGGATATTGAATCTTGGGGCTTGGTTTTTCTTCTTGATCATGTCATTTTTGGTTTAGGTTTCAATCCCGTGGTTGATTTTTCTGCATAGGTCTGTTGGGAGTGTGGGGTATGCATCGCCTTCCATCTCCTTTCTAGACTGGCGGATGAGAGGTATCCCCGCGATTGCGGCCGCATCCTCTTTGTTCTATGTGCATGCGATGATTATATTCTGCTGTTCATGTACTTTTAAAGTAGTTCTATCACGTAGGGGTACTTTAAGGGCCCCCTAATGCTTCTTGTGATTTCCTTTTCCACGTATTTTAGACTGAGCGTTGTCTTGAGCTTAATGACGATTTCGAACGGAAAGTTGCAGAGGCTCGGCATTTTTGGAGGCTTAGGCCTTTCTCTTACCGGCGGTTTCAGGGGTTCCGCTTGTCTCTCCAGTTAGGGATCCTTGAGTGCTGCTTGACTTTTATGGAGCTGCGTGCTCCATCCCGGGTCTTCCTCGGTGCCGCCTTGGCTTTCTGTCGGTGGCCGCTGGTGCGTGAGGTCCACGTAACTGCATTCCATCGACGCCGGGGCGTACCCCCTTGTTGATGCCCTTCTAAAAGGTTTCATGTCCTTTCATGTCGATCCGAACGTTTGTGGCAGGGCTAGGCGTGACGCAAGGTCCAACCGATCTTCCGGATTGCTGTCACTGCCGGCCTACATGGTCGTACTCAGCTGGGCTTGTTCAGCTCAGCTTGCCCACGAACTGGCAATAAATTAGAAGTCCCGTAGCACAAAAAGTCTTGCACTCATAGGGCTGAATATTACATCCAGCGATTCGTTGCAGTATAAAACGTCGAATAAACCACTATTTACGGCGATACACGTATTTATTTCGCACTAAGGTTTGAAAAGGCACCGAGCTCGTATGAGCTGCTACTGATCGCACCAGCCCACTTCTCCTTTAAAAATAATGCAGGATCAAGTTGCATTCACTCAAAACCTTGAGTGGACAGAGACATGGGCAAGCTGGTTTTTCATGCCTGGGTGAAAGAGCGGACAAGAGTAACACACAGACAACTGGCACACAAAAAAACTTTGAAATGGTGGACCCACTACACGCTGTATAAATATCCACAAAACCTCCAATTAAAAAAACAGACATGCACTGCACTTATTAACAACGGTTTGTATTCTTCTTTCTCCGATATACTTCTTCTTTCTGTTAAATCAAATATCAGAAAAATTGAACGGTGAAGTTTATGAAGATTACAAAATAATAATAATTAATAAGAAATATTACGCTTATAATAAACAAACTAAAAATAAAACCGTTGTTCCTTTCTTTTTGTTGCTAGATAGTCCATTTCTTTCTGTTCTAATGCTAGAGAGGGGGCGCTGACACAGGCTTCTTCTAACCTAGCTATCTCCTCAGCTTCAATAGTTTCCCTCTATCGCTGGTCGCCACTCCTGCTGATGACAGTGCAGTTGGTCATAATCCCCGAGCAAACGCAGTCTCTGCAATGGATCCCCGGGTGTCCGGAAGTGACTTTGTGAATGGTGTATTAATGTTCAAGCAATCTGTCGCTGAGACATGTGCTGCTTTGCTCTATATGCTGCTTTCCAGACGACAGGGGCATTAAATACACCACTCCTTTTGTTCACGGAACAAATCGGTTCTGGTGTTTTTTCATACAACTTAATACCGGTTTCAGAAAGAAGAGATCACCTTTCTGCATAAACTGGAAAGCTTGAGCGGAGCAAAAAACAACACAGCGATTTTTATGCGGTTGAGAATCTTCTTTAGACCGTGAGAGGTATTGTGGATGTATGGCATACGTCAGGCCTTTAGGTTTTTTCTGAGTGCCTTCCGTTGAGTTACTTCCACCTTCTTGATGGTCTTGAAGGGTATCTCCGCCACAGAGGTTAAGAAAGGAATCGGGTATCCCCGTGCTTGCAGCCTTGCAATTTGTGCCTCAAAGCTTATTTTTACTGAATGCAGACATGAATTAGAAAAAGACTGTGCAATGCACTAGTTCACTATGCTCATTTTACTAACATAAAATGCGCCGATTGGTACGGGAGGAGTGGTTTTATACCTTTGGCTCGTAGTACCAACTACTGTAATGTGATGACATAATGGGCAAAGGTCTAGGTATCGTATAGACGCCTCTACCGGAAGCTCATGTGTTATATCCAGCGGCTCTAGGCAGTCATTAAACTGGATACCACGTTGAACACCACACTTAAAAAAACTATTTTCATCAGTGTCCATGAAAATCAAAAAGTCATCTACGAACCGAAATACCTTCACAACTTTTAAGAGTCTAAGCCCCGTTGTAGGATTTTCTCTTGATGCGCCAGTTAAAGATCACTATGTCGCGGCGCTATCCATGATCCATGCATACACCTTGCTTTTGCCGGTATGTTTTACCATCCAAATTGGCAAAGGTAGATTTTAGATATAAAGTAAGCAATTAAAAAAAATCACTTTGGGACATTGCTCACGCATTCTGAATGTGATGGCGCCAAAGGCATCTATGCAGTCTCCAATGCACATACACATTCCTTCTAGAGGTAAGTAACAAAAAAGGTCTTTAATGTCTATGGAATGTGCCTGGAATGGCTTTGTCAATATATTTTTTTAACTTATTGCCTCATTTGAGATTTTGGACCAAGTATGAGATGTCGATTAATAATATATTCAGTTTGTTTTTGTAAAATAATGCTACAGATTTTTGCTTGTTTACTCTTTCTGCTGCGATTACTCGTAACGGCCAGTAATCGTACGAGTAATCGTTTCAGAAATAGGGACCTGGCGAAAGTCTGTAGCATTATTTTTACAAGAAAAACTGAGTCTATTACTAGTTGACGACCGACACTATTCAGAAAATGTAATGAGGTAATCATGAAAAAGAGTTAGGGGCGCACGGCGAACTGGTGGTCGGTTTACCATTTCTTTAGACCACCTGAGACGGGGGTGGAAGAAACAGCGTGGCTGCGAGGTCAAGGCGTGTCCCCTTGGTGCCATTGTGTGGAGTGTGTTCTTTTCTGTTGACGATTTTGGGTTTAGGATGTATAGAAGGAGGGAACAGTGAATAAAGTGGTTAGCTGTGTTTGAGACATCGTAGTGTTTCTTCCCCCCAGTCTCAGGAGGTCTAAAAACTGGTAATCATGTTTTTTATAGCACAATGACAAAGCCTTTAAGGCACTTTCCAAATAAATCAAAGACCTTTATTATGAATACCTCAAGAAGGAATGTTAATCTGATTGAAGACTGCATTGATGCCTTTGGCGTCATCGCATTTCAGAATGCGTCAGGGCTGTCCCAAAGTGTTTCTTTTTTTCTTTTGAATTGCTTACTGTATATCTAAAATCTAATTGTGCCAATTGGGATGGTAAAACTTACCGGCAAAAAAGGGTGTATGCATTAAATTATGCATAGCGCCGCGACTTAGTGACCTTTACCTCGCGCTTCAAGACAAAATCTTGCAACGGGGCTTAGACGCTTCCAAATTTGTAAAGGTATTTCCGTTTGTAGATGGGTCATTTCAGATAAGATCCACCAATGGGTAGCTGGTCCACATTTTTATATCAACTACTGTTTGTATATGCCATTGTATAGTGTCTAGTATAAACGAATCCATACTTAGTTTTGACCAGAAAAAAACTTGGTGACACAAAACATTGTAAGGCATGAAAGTTGCATTAACGCGCACTGATGGAGGGGGCGCGTTTGAAAGTAAATAACTAAAAGATAAAATTAAGAGAATTTCAATACTTTTTAAAAGCAAACTATGGGTACAGCTTGTTTGTAATATATTGAAATAATCTTTATTTAAAGTATATTTATTTTCTAAAAATTGCCCAACCTGCCTGCTCGAGCGACAAACGACAAACTGTGGAGGCCTGCATCTCATGAAATAATTTAATCACCATCATATACCTATCAGATAGTATTCTACTTAAATATGGCTATTATTTAAAATATATATTAGGTATTTGAGTGATACGATAGCCGTGATATATTTAGGCAAACATGGGAAAAAATCAAACAACGAAACTACCTACGCGAAAAAAAAGAACACCTTTGATTTTTTTTTTAGTTTGAGTACTCATTCATACTTTAGCTCGACATTCCTTTCTATTAAGAACATGTTGCATTATTTAATTGAGAAAGAAGACATAACTCCCGAAAGTAGTGTCCTTTTTAAGAGCCTACACTTAGCAGTGCTCTATACGAGAATTGACTCTGAGTTCAAGTTTCAGGAAACCAAGACACATCTTTCATAAATTTTTATTGAGATGAAGTGACTGACAACTAGAGCAAGCGGTCACACAGTAAAAGTGAGGGGAAACTATTACAGCATTTTACATACAGCGTACAAAAAGGTATCATATATTATAGAGAAGTGATTCGAGAAAGGATGATCCAGTGTGAAGTTTTACTTTCCGGTATATATGATATTTAGAATAATCAAAATAACTGTGCTTCCACACACAACGGTACAAATAGAATACTAAAATTGATTAGGTTAGCTATGTGTTTCCGGGGACAAACCATTTCAGGTGAGGGGTGCCACCGCGCCGGACTCTAAAACCGGAATGAAAAATCCATCAATGTAACCCTGTTTGGCAGTCGATCTTTTCTAGTGGACACCTGACTGAGCCTGACTGTACGTCAAGCACGTCTGATTGGCCAACAAATTGCTCTGACCGACTGTCAAACTCCAGTCAGACTCCGCTTGTCGGCTTTCTAATGGTTCCTAGTGCAGTCGGCCGCCGCGAAATGGCGTCAAGATTTCTTCGTGGCGATTCTGATTGTACATCGATTGTCTCTGACTGTACGTGAAAAAGCTTTGACGTGCAGACAGACGTACGGTTAAAGGACGTAAAGTTCGTCGGATACCACTATTTCGTCAAATTTATGGATACGAAAAATAATATATGCACGAGAAAACGATTTCGAAACGTGAGCGCATAAAACCGCAGATGTTAGAGATATGACATGCAGGGCACCCGACAACCCTGATCAGAAGCCCGCCGAAAAGCCGAACATGCCGTGCACGCCAAACGGGACACTTTCTGCTTTCGCTTCGGCCATATAAGCTTCGCCGAGCTTCCATGAACGATTGCTCTCAACTCGTTTTGTTTTCGTGTTTGTGCCACCCTGTCGATTCTGCCCGGGCTCTACAATGTTTTTGGCGACATGATGGCGCTTAAGACAAGGACAAAAGGGGAGACTAGACAACGCCACTTCAACTGTTTATTTTTGAAAAAGGGGGGGAACATAAACACACTCAAACCGCTTCACCTCAGCCAATCCCAGGCCTCACCGTCGCCCGCAAAAACGCTATCTCCTTGTCTAACAAGTCAATGAAGGCAACGCTGACACATTGTTCTCCTGACTGTTTTATCAAGTCTGCTTCTATTATTTCTCTGACCGTTTTATCTTTGTGTCTGGATAGAATCGCGCACGTGCTGAACAAGGGCTTGCACCCACAATCGTGACAATGAACTGAAAGATGACCGTCACGGTGATTATTAACATTCAAATTGTGCTCTCGTAACCTATCATTTCCCCCCCTTTTTTACGCACGAACAAAGGGAGGGTTGTACGACGCGAAAGTACTCTACATGGCAGGTGAGTAGAACTTAAGTACGGCGATTCATGTACGAGTGCTTTGCATAAAATGCCGAAGGCATCTTATGCAAGCAAAGCATTTAGGCATATGCAACTGAAGCATTCTTTAGAGCGATGCACTCATTGTCGGACCTCGCGCTGCAATACTGCAATGCTCTTGACTCGGTCCGAGAGGTTTAGACTAGAAAGTTTATACCTTTCTATCTGGTGTGGGCTATTGGCCTTACCGCTGTGTCGCGGCTCAATCTTATTGTTTCACGAAGAGCGCAGACAAAAAAGCATCCGCGAGCGTAGTTCAGATATGTCTGCTGCTCGCTTTCGTCCTTGGAATCCAGGGCTGTCTGTCGTATCATGCATGCTTGCTCTCTAGCTCCAACGGAGTCGCATGCGTTTTGTGAATTAAAGTGTATAAGGCCGTCCCGAAAGGTTCAGACATCGGGGGCGTTTCTCTAAACCATGCTTGCGTGCATGTGGGCCCGTTTGTAAACGAATGTCCCCCGTACAAAAATGGCTGATCGGAGCGGGTTCCAGTACGGATCCGCGCGGTTCTAAACTTGTGGAAAGTTTCCGATCCGCGCGATTCTGGGCGTAACCAGTTGGATCCAGTGAGACGCAACACACTGGAATCGCGCGGTGATGGGTGGATCCGATCCGCTCCCCTTGTTCCAGTAGTGTCCGCTCCCAGTCAGCGGGCGCGCACATGCGTGACTGGAGGAGAAAGGGAGGGGTTTGGGGGGGGGGGGGGGGTCGGATGGGAACTTAGGCGGTCTCTCGCAGGTCACGTGCTAGGGACAGGCGCATCCGCTACGCAAGCGCTGCGAGCGGGCGTTCTCCGTGCGCGCGCCTGGCTTTGTCTGTTGCAGTCGGCGGCAGCGCTCTGAGAGTTTAGTTTCTTCTTCGCTATCGTCGGACTGTCGGTCGGCGCACGCCCGGCGGCGACGTTGGCGCTGCGGGCGCACAGATACTGACGCGCCCATCATTGCCCTGTATGGATACCCACTGACCTCGGCTTTGAATCTTTATATAGTGTGAAGCTGCCGACCCATTGCAGTTTGGCTCGGCATCTGGATGCGCTGGTGTGCTTGGTGACAATACTTGGACAACTGGATACCGCTTGCCCGCCGGAACTTTCCGATGCACTCAACACTGGATACTGTGCTTGTGCGTGCTGTGTGTGTGTTCTCTGCATCGTGTATGGTGACGACGCCTGGACGACCGTGTGCGCCGCCGGAATTGCTGCTGCGCTCACCACTGGACTCTACAAAAGAATTTCGGGCTATGCCTTTAGCCGTTACAAACGAGAGATCGTCGCAATTTCAGACCCAGTCCGCCTGGGTCTGATATCGCGACAATCTCGCGTTCGCAACGGCTAAGGGCATAGCACGAAATTCTTTTGTAGAGTCCAGTGGTGAGCGCAGCGGGAATTCCAGCGGTGCACCGCCGCGGTCTAAAATTGGGACTGGAAATGCGCGGTTCCTGGCTGGATACAAACTGGTGCCCCAATTTTGGGTCTAGGCTGAACCGCATTTTTCATTCCGGCCTGTAATCTGACATTTTTGTACGGGTCCTTTTTACCTTAAAACGCAATTTGGAAGGTACATTCCATCAAAGACCACCACATACTTAATTTGGGACATTCCATCAGTGGCAGTCAGGACGTCATCTGATGGACCATCAGGGCACGTTCCACTAGGGCTGCTGACTGGCAGTCAGTGTCCCAAATACGTATCTTGATGGAATTTTCAATAGGGAGCTTCGATACTCCTGGTGGACGAATAGATCTGGCAGGCCGAGATCTTATCCTGCTCGACGATACCCCAGCAGCACACGATGTTAGGCGATATTCGCCTCGGGTCGGGAAAGTCGTGTAAGTATTGACGATTTTTCTGTTGTATGAGAAAATTGTGCCGGTACCATTTTGATTCTCCCGATGGTCGACAGGATATATGTTATATTGCGGCGACGCAACCATAATATATATGGTACACGAACCATGTCTTTCCCTGAGTATTGTTTCTGAATCGGCAATAACTGCACAGTGTAGGCATTTTTGGCCGATTCGAAAATGATATTAAAAGAAAGACGATACCATTTTGACACAACCAATGTCCAGAGAATTTGTGTTATATTTCACCGGAGCGATCCTGATATATAAGGTACGTAAACCGGGTAACCTTCGCACGTTTGACACGACTGTTTATTTTTCTTTCCTCCCAAAAAGATAACTTGGAAAGGGAGAGGGGGAGGGAGGGGACGACGCGAGCGAGAGAGGAGGCATAATAATAGGAAGAGTTAACCCAACCTTTTCTAGTTCAACGAATTCCAAAATGCCTGAGATATTTCATGAGCTTCAGGTAGATAGGTATATACCATTTCTACACCTCGGGCTGTTTCTGGCGAAAGGCGTGACGGCGATTGAAGCCCTTTTGCTGGCGTCTTCGGGCCTCCCCGTCTTTTCTTTTGAAGTCCCGTCGTGATGGCCACCCGGGCTGCAACGTCTCTGGCATCTTCGCTACCTTTGTCTGCAACCGTCGGCCCATTAGCAGTTGGGCGGGGCTGTAGCCGGTCACTCCACGAGTGTCTCGACACACAAGGAGGGCCATGTGCGGGTCGCTTGACTTGTAGAACAACTCCTACATGGTCCGCACCATACGCTCCGCTTCTCAATTCGTCTGTGGGTAGCGTGGGGTGCTCGTGACGTGGTGGAAACCGTAGCTCTGGGCGAACTCGGCAAACTTTCTCGAAGAGAACTGCGGCCCATTGTACGATACCAGCACGTCGGGGATCCCAAACCGGACTAATGTGCTCTTGACTGCTGCGACGACGGACGTTAACGTCATCGACGTCAAACTGTTGACCCCTGGGAAGCGGGAGTAATAGTCCAAGACGAGCACGTAGTGTCTCTCCTAAAGCTCGAACAGATCCGCACCGATTCTCTGCCACGGACGACTGGGATTCGGTGTGCTGATGAGTGGCTCGAAGCGCTGTACTCTTGTTTGGGCGCACCGCTCGCAGGATGCCACAAGTTGCTCTATTTCGCTGTTTAGAGTAGGCCACCAAACTGCGTCCCTTGCTCTTGCCTTGCAGCGTCCGATACCCTGATGGCCTTCATGTGTCAGCTACAGAATCTCGTGTCGCAGCGAGCGCGGAATAAAGATGTGGCGGTTTTTGAGTAATAAGCCATTGCACGCGGTGATGCTCGCATGTTCCTTCCAGTACTCTCGTGGATGCACAAGAACTTTGAACACATGTTCTGACTACCCATTTTCACAGAAGCGTTGCAAGCCCGAGCAGATGCCGTCTTCCGCTTGGTGCTTCCGTAGGGCTTCCAGGCGGGATGTCACGAAATCAGTGGCTGCTAAAACCACTTCCCCGACGAAGAGTTCTATTGAGTCCACCCGAAGTTGGCAGTGCTGATCCAGTTTCTGCACCGGGGCCCTTGACAGGGTGTCCGCCGTAGCTAAAAGTTTGCCGGGGACATAAAGAACGGTGAAGTGGTAGAGCATGAGGCGGATGCATAGTCGCTGAATTCAAGGTGGCATCAGATCCAACTCCGCAGATCCGAAGAGCGCGACGAGAGGGAGGTGATCCGTTTCGACTTGGGAGTCGATGCCTCTCAAAAACTGGTCGAGGCGCTTGACCGCCCACGTTATGTCCAGGGCTTCTTTTTCGGTCTGGCTGTAGCGAGTTTTGTTGGTCGTTAGAGCCCTTGATACATAGGACACTGCCCGTCTCTCGCCGGAGGGCTGATCTTGAAGCATGACGGCCCCGAGTGCGTAAGAGCTTGCATCAGCTGAAACTACTGTTGGGTAGGACGTTTCATACTTGGCCAAGCAGATATGAGAGCTAAGCATGCTCTTTAGCTTCTCAAAGGTGGCTTGCTTGCTTGGTCCCCAGTACCACGAGTTGCGTTGTTGCAGCAGTTCTCTGATCGGCGCCGTGACGTCCGAGAGGTGTGGGATAAAGCGCCACACGTGGTTCGCCATTGCCGTCAGTCTCCGTACCCCACTGACGTCCGACGATATCGGCAACTTCTGCAGGGCCTCGATCTTTTCGGGGTCCGGGCTGATTCCCCTCGCGCTGACGAACACGCCGAGAAACTTGACTTCTGAGGCAGCGAAACTGCGCTTTTTCTTGTTCAGCTTGACGACTGCCTCGTCGAGCCTTTGCATCACTTGCTGGAGTCGATGATCGTGCTCGCCCTTTGATGCGCGGAAGACGAGAATGTTGTCGATCATGCTCACAACTCCGTCTAATCACTTTAGAAGGCGACTCATCAGACGCTCGAAGTATTCTGGTGCTGAACAGATGCCAAAAGGCAGCCTGCGGAAACAGAACTTTCCCATCGGGGTTATGAACGACGTCAGCTCATGACGTTTTTCGGAAAGCCTCACTTGGTGGAGGCTTGCAGTGGCGTCCAGCTTCGAGAAAACCTTCGCTTGCCCAAGACATTCGTCCAAGAATGTTTTCAACTGAAGGTAAAATGTGATGCTCCCTCAGCATGACTTCGTTGAGGCGTGTGAGGTCTATACAGATGCGGTAGCCTGTTCCTGTCTTCGGAACGATGACCATGCCCGCGCACCAGTCTGTGGGGCGGTCAACCTTGCGGATGACTCCTTCAGACTCTAGCTTCTGGAGCTCACCACGAACGACGTCGGGCAGCGGGATCGGGACCCTCCTCGGCACGCTTAGAGCGAAGGGCTTGGCACCAGGTCAAAGCCGGATGACGCACTCCTCCTTTAGCTCCCCCACACCGTCGAAAAGCCTGTCTCTCCGCAGCACCACTGGTGTTTCCTCATAGTCGACAAACTGAATGACGCCCAGCGCTTGCATTGCTGGGAAGCCGAGAAGAGGGGGGTGTTGTGAAGGCATGACGTAAATATCCTACACGGTCGACTTGTCCCTCCATTGCAGCGTTGCGGGGAACGTGTCCAGTACTTTCAGGGGGTGGTTTCCGGGGCCCGTGAGCTCGCCTTCTTGTGCACGAAGCTTATTCGGTACTCCATGGAATGAACTCGACACCACGGTCACCGCTCCAGAGTCCGCTTTGAAGTTCACGTTGTGTCCGTTGACGGCCACGGTTGCGACCTTGGCTCTGATACGGGCGCCTGCCGCAACTCAACAGACCCGATTTTTTTTTTTTTTCAGACGGCTTCGAATTTTTCAACTTTCTTGCACCACCTGCATCTTGCCACTTTTGCCGGACAGTCGGAGCGGGGGTGAGGTGACCTGCCGCAGAACCTGCAGCGTCCGTCGCTTGAGCAAAGCTTGGGAATCCTCGATGCGCCTTCCCCCGCAAAGTCTGAACGCCGTCGTGACTTCGGAAGACGTTCTCGAACTTTTGCTTCTGAGACTACAATGCCAGGATTTGGTTCCTTCTGGAAAACTTCAGACCGGGCCTTCACGGCGTCTTCGTGAATACGGGCCTTAAGTCTCGCATCTTTGAGCGTGAGCCTTGGCGTGCGACATAGCTTGTCTACCAGCTTTGAGTCCAGAAGACCAACGACGAATCTATCGCGGATGAGGCGTTCTTCGACTTCCGCGGAGGCGTAATTTCACTTTTTGACGAGCGTACGTAGTGCAGTGTAAAAGTTGTCTACTGACTCGCCTTCAGCCTGGACGCGACGGTGGAAACGCATGCTTTTGTGGAATTTGTTGACCGGGTGGATGAACTGGTCGGTGAGCTTCGTCTTCACCGCTTGAAGAAAGCACCACTCGTCGCTTGTCAAGGCCAAAGTGTCCAGGAGTCGTCGAGCCTCACGGGAGCCCATGGCGTACAGCAATGTCCTGACTTGCACTTCGCCCGGCGCCTGGTAGAGCCCAGAAGCGTAGCAGTAGTCGTCAAACATGAAAACCTATTCCTTCCACTCGCCGGGTTTCGAAAAGTCGAACTTCAGAGGCGGCTGGATACCGGCGGCGACGAACTGCGTAGGCTTAGCGGCTTCGTCCGCCATGGCGGGCGTTGCAGCATGCGCCAGGTCGACGGCTCACTCGCTGCGTCGCTCCTCCAGGACATAGTTCACTTCTGACACCAAGTCTCGCGGGGAAGGAGCGACCAGCCACACCGGAGCCCGGAACCCAAGTGTTTTATTATCACTTTCCTTGAACTGAAGATAACCCTGAGCATGCGCGCTAGCATGAACGGAAGTACGCGTCGCCGCGGGGCACGCGAGTGAAAACATTTGTGTCATCACTACATGCCTCGTCTTAACCCTTGGCTCCCACACTCTCCCCCCTCAAGGCCAGGACTTCGGGGGACTTTATGCGCCCCAGGGAGCCGCTGGGTTTCATGAGCGGCGGCTTTTGCTGTTGCCGGAGTGGCCACGTTGCAGCGTCCGAAAGCGGCGTAGGTGGTGGTGGGACCCTCGGCGTCAGTCTTTCTTGGTGCCAGCATCAGGTGGCTCTTCTAGCGAAGTCGGCAGACAATGCCGACCTGTCCATCGCTCGCTGTCCCACTCACCGCGATGCAGCAGGGGGCCTGCTCTAAGCTGGTCCGGCCGACGCGGACGGACCTGGCCCGTTCCGCTTAGAGGTCGCAGCGGGCTTGGAACTGCCCGCCTGAACCGTTCGTCAGGCCGAACAACTGTCAGCCACCCTGAGCACTTGGGAAAAAAAATCGGCCCGTCCTCCCTCCCGTTGGGCTCTCTGGGTTTTGCCATCTATGGCCGTCTTTCCAAGAAGCTATTCTGCGCAGAGCGAAGTGTTAAAACAGCACACAAGGAACGAATAATCTGCCGCAGATTGTGGCAGTGGCCATAGCCTCCACCAACACCCAGACATCAATTACAGCAAATTTCCAAATTAACTTACAAAAATATGGCATACAATATGCGCAGCGCCGGAACCTTGAGAGTACCACGTCCAAGAACTAATTACGGGCTTCAGATGATTCGGCACACACTTCCAATGGTATTGAACTTTTTTCAAAGAACAAGGTGTCTGCATTGAAAATTTAAATAAGAATAGATTGCGTGAAATATTATCCTCCTCATAACATACTTCTTGGTGGGGTGCATAAATGTTTTTTGTTGTTGTTGTTGTTTTGTTTCCAATGATGTAATTAAATCCCGCTGAACGATCTGCCTGTAGGGGGCAGGGGCTTCATCAAGCTGCAATTCTGCAGCTTTTTCTCCTGCCTCCATCGCCCATTTTGTGTTATGGGAGTAAATAAAATGAACTGAATGAATTGAAAATTGCTTGCCGACGGGTTCGTGTACCATGCGGCTAAACTCGGCGAAACCGAATTCCAGAACTCGCTCCTGGGTCGCCAGGAACAGGGGATTTCTCGTGTCCTACCGCAACCTCATGTTAATCGTCTTAACTATCGCGACGACCGGTAGTATCCTCTAAAGTCAGCGATGTGAACCGGCAAGCGTCCTTGTTTGTATCTCGCCCAGTAAGCCTAGAAGTAAGACACGACGCTCGCGTCTTTATACCTCGGGTTCCCTTTTCACTCGGAGCAAGCGATGCGGCGAAACCACTAGCTGCGTTGCCTCATCGCGATGTGTTTCCTTCAGAACAGGTAACGATAGTGTAAGCTAGTCCATTTTTTGCGCAAGCGAAGGGATGCAAAGCCTCTGGCGGGATGGCCATATTGGGGAGGAGATCGAACAGTCACGCCACAAGCGATACGCTTCAGCTGTGGGGACAACAAACCGAATTTTTCTTGTTTGTTTTTGATCAAAGATATCAAAAATGAGGATTCGAAGGCCCCTCCTCGCGCGACCAAAGCACTGGTCAGAGCGAAGCGCTCGTGCACAGTCCGTGCTAGGCGAGCTTCAATTGCATTGTTATCCTTTGTTAATAAACATCGGACTGTGGGGACAACAAGCTCGAATAAAGCGCACTCTATAGTTCGATCTCCTGCCCAATACCATACCCGCGTTCCGCAACGGCCTACATATACCATGTGCTACTCGATCTAAGCGTCAACGTCTCGTTCTGTCCACATGCATACAAGCTCTAGGGACTGCTCGGTCCTTGAAGGGGTGGCAGCTCAGCGAGCAAGCCCGCTTCAACGGTCACGCCTCAAGGCAAGCTGGACAGCTAAAAGCCACTAAATGTCTACGCCTCATCCCCGGCCAGGTCATGACGCGACATAACTTATTACAAGTCTTGCTGTCACTGCCACGACCGGCCAGAGTGAAGCGGAAAAATTATCATATAAATCGCCTTTGCCCTTTGTGGATTGTTGGGGTGACGCGAAGCCACTATCCGTATTGGCCAGCAGTTACAAATCATAGTGCTCATTAACTCGCCTGCCAGCGTTCCCGGTGTCAACCGCGATTACCGCCAGTTACCCGAAACGCGCTGACAATCTCGCCCGCAGTGTTCCTAGTGTCGACGGCTATTCCCGCAGTCTTTGCCAACACCCACTGGCAAAACACCATCTGCACCCCGGGCCTCGACAAGCGCTTACTTGCCTACCGCATCACCCCAAGCATAAATCCTAAATCTGCATTGATTCCTGGCTGTTTTCCCTCCAGCCAGTCGTTTACCTTCCTTCCAGTGATAATGCCGTGCTTCTCTCTGCCTCCGAAAACGACTTTCATATATCTTAACCGCGCTCCTCGTTCCCTGCCAACCACTATTCTGGGGTACCCGAGAAAGCGCGTCCGCAACCTCGTCCTTCGAGCCCTTTAGGAACTGGAGTCGAGGAGACACCTGCTGAGCTCTGCTTTGAGACAATCGCCAAACGTCCAACTACTTTGTCTCAACGTGCATCGTTGCGTTAGTGAACAACGCGCTCAACGACTCCGTGGGACTCCCTGGTGAGGACTAGAAGCAGAGGCATACCGACAACCCCACTTTGGATGCGCCATTTTATGTGGGGTCTTTATAGAGGTCGCTCTACTAATAATCGCCGCCCGATCGGTATGCCTTTCACTCGTCACCCCAGGGACTGATATAACACAACGAGAAGACAACGAATGGGTTAATGTACCTCCCGGTTGCCCATCATCGAGAGCCGGCAGTCCAGACTCGCCGACCCTTGTTGTCGCCCGTCGTTCAGAGCTCGCATGTCGGTGTCCGTGTCCAGACTGCGGATCGCCCTTCCCACGCCAGCGCTGCGTAGACTGGCTGTCCCGGGCTATCACTGCCCGAGTCTCGCTGCGGAACTACCCCGGGTCGTTGTGGCCTAGGTCAAATGGCCAGGGCTCGCCGTTTCCACTGGTCCGGACTTCGAACCTCGCTGGTGGACCGCTCCGGGGTTCGCCATGGGCCAGGTTAGGCAGCCGGCTCCCACGTTCCTGCCCAGCTCCAGCCTTGGTCAGCACGTACTGTCTCGCGCCAGCTCGAGACTTCTCCGCCGACACGCCTGACACGTTCCCTCTGCCTCGTCTTTCACCCTCGGCTCCCACAACTATAAGGGGCTTCGCGTAGCGAGCCAGAGTCAGTTTTTGCCCCAGCGTTCGACTCTGCTGTTACGCCGACTTCGACTCCCGCGAAGCTCTGCTTTCTTCTGTTCCTTTCTATTTTGGGGCACAATTACCCCCATTAAACGTTTCAGTTTCCCCTGTTATTCTTTTCTTTCACCTTGTCATTCCTGACATTTTGGTGGAGGTGCGTGGTACCGCAAGTGCCTGCAGCGCTTCCCCTCGAGTGTCCGCAGCGCAAGTTCGAACCCAAGCCCCCGAAAACCCAACCAAGACCAGACAGATATCCGGTTAAGTCGCCGGATCTTGGCTACCCCAGGAATTAGGACCCTTGTCACCCAAGACCAATCAAACAAAGGAGGACGAGTCGCAGACCCCGGCAGCTTCTGCCGTCGTATACCTGCCCGTCGCACCCCGGAAATCCGACGCCTTTCCACAGGGAGATCCACGAGGACGTTGAGGATTGGCTACAACATTACGAACGAGTAGCCCGCCATACCCGATGGACCCCGGAGCAGTGCCTTTCAGAATGTCTACTTCGCTCTGTAAGGCAAGGCACGCACCTGGTTCGAGAACCACGAAGCGTCGATAACTTCGTGGGAAGAATTCCAGTCCGAGCTGCGACGCACCTTTGCCAACCAGCAGCGACGAAAGCGTGCCGAAGAACTTCTCCAAACAAGACAGCAAGGGCGAAACGAGAGCATAAGAAGCTTCGTCGAAGACGTTCTCCGCCTCATAAGCTGCGCCGGCCGAAACGCTCCTAAGAGAAAAAGTTGCGGGTCCTAATGCGGGGCGTGAAAGAAAACATCTTCGGGGGCCTCGTGCGGAGCCCGCCTACCACCGTCAAAGGTTTCATCACTGAGGTCAACAACATCGAACGTGCCCTTCACGCACAGGCCTCACACTACCAGAGACTTCCCGGCTTCGCTGCCCTCTCGCCGTCCAGCGTACAACTGCTTTC